>CAXAMN010022151.1:556978-571375 GCA_963970005.1 Durusdinium trenchii
CTTGGTCAGGAGCTGTCTTCTGATGAAGGTAGCCAGGGTAGCCTATGATCAGTAGATGAGTGCTGAAGAAAACAAACAGTCAGGAGTTGGTTGTTGATGAAAATGATATTTGGTCAAATATTGTCTTCTGATGAATGTAGCCAGGGTAGTCTATGGTCAGTAAATGAGTGCTGATGAACCTAGGAAGGTTGGCTTTGGTCAGGAGTTGAGTGCTGATGATGAGAAGGGAAGGTGCTTGGTCAGGAGTTGTCTTCTGATGAAGGTACCAAGGGTAGCCTATGATCTGTAGATGAGTGTTGATGAAAACAAGAATACTGTACTAGATTCTGTCAAGTGTTGAGAGTTGATTGCAGATGATAATGTACTTGAAGTACACACACACAGACACAGTAAATACACATGTGGCACATGTGGTATGTTTAGCACACCTTTATGATTCATGTGTAACCCTTGTACACAGAATCAAAGTGTATGCAGCAATGCATGAAGTCGCACAATCTTCTTTGGTCTGTTTGTGCTTCGTTTGTGAAGAAACTAGTCTACTACTAACAACAACAACAACAATAACTACTACTACTACTACTAGTAGTAGTAGTACTACTACTACTGCCAACTGCTACTAGTGCACCACACTCTGCCAAAAAAAACATTGTTTTTTTGTACTTCACTGTTGCATGACTGCATTCTTCTTCTGTGTATTTGCTCTGCTGAGCAGAGCATGATGATTCAGAAAAGCTAAATAGTCTCACTTGGCTTTGCAATTGCATTAATTATGGCCTATGCATTCGAATCTCACGCAGACACTTGCTGCAAAACCCTATTCTCATACAATGACAACAAGTCGAATTTAGTGATGTCACAGCTATGTTAGTTCTGGTGGAAGGAATCTCCTCCGATTCTGGTGCAGCACATGAAGAATGAATTGAATACACTTCTGATGGGCCGGAGGAATCTACCGTTTCTGCTTCAGACTCAGACGTTGACTCTGAAGAATCTGAAGGGACAACAGGTGGTGGACCAGCACCAGCATCAGCGTCCCCTGCACCAAGAAAAGAAACTGGTAAGCCACTATCTTCCAAGCGTGGATTGTGCAATGAAGCATCATTGTTCTTCACACTGTCACTGTCACTAAACTCTGAAAATAGATCAGTTCCATCACCATAGGGTTCGGTGGCACTACCAGCACATTCCGCTTCAAGTTCAGGCTGTCTGGTGTCAGATGCAGTGTCAGTGTCGCCCAATTGCACTGTCACAGTCACATGCTCCAAAGCCAATTCCGTTGGTTCCAAGTGATCACAGAATTCAGCTCCACATGCTGTGCTATCGACACACATGTCGCCACTGCCAGATACATGCTGTGGTTGCGCCTCTGCTGCTTCCATCTGGGTTGTATCCAGGTTCGAATCCAAATCAAACTCAATGATCACATCTGAATCAACATCATCATCGTTCCATATCACCCACGAGTCATTCATAGCTTTCAATCGTGGTTGATATAGTGTCCCATTTGGCATGATTGCCATCAACTCAGAAAATAAATAGATCAAAGGCTAATGAAAACAGTTTTGAGAGACAGAGCTGCGGAGAGTCAGCAATAATGATGATTGAACAGGAGTTAAAACATCAGCAAAATAACAAAGTCAAAACAAAACACAAATAGTTTAAACATATCATTGAGACGTTGAATCACAATTCAAAAAAGTCTCAAAGAATTGCCTTTGGCCTTTTGCCTGGTTGAATGTTCCTTAACAAAGCAGCCATCATAGTCATAACTGTAGAACCGCACCTTGTCACGTAACTTTGAATTCAATGTAGCTGATTGTAGCTTGCACTTGCACTCCTGACACAGCCATAACTGTAGAAAAAGTAACGCCATGGTCGCTGCCCCAAAACTGCTGCCAAAATTATTGATAAGTTGAGAGGATATCAGTGTGTTAAGATATATTGTATACGCAGTGACGATTGTTATTTACATCTACATCTACATTGCATAGCTTTGCTCATGGCTGATACTGAGTAACCATCTGACAGTCAGAAGACAACCACATAAAATACATATCCACATGAGTATTGAATACTGATTGGTTATGCATACATAGTTTGTGTGCTCCAGCTGTTGAATCTTGAATGAATGGGTCAAGCCAGCATCCAATTTGAAGAATATCCTGCCTCCAGCCTGCATCTAAGACGTTGTGATATGGCGAACACACATTGGACACAGCCTGCCAGCATGGAACCAAGCCGAGCAACTGTTGGACTGTTTATGTTGGTATTGTGTGATTGGTAGACAGATCTTTAGCAATGTATAAGTGAGTTTGATTGCTGAGATACTAGGTTCTTTACTTCTTCATTTGTCCATACTAAGTTAAACCTTGAGTCCACCTTACATTGATAGTGATATACATTGCTTGTCCAATTGTTCTTTCACTACATAGTCACAAAAAACTAAAAGTCTACCAGAGTCTGCCGCATTACAATACAACAATCCATATTGCATTAACCAACTAATTCAACATCAACCCATCACACAGCAGCACTGCCACATTACTACATGAAGTATGAAATGAAACATTATACATTTAGCAGAAACGCTAGAAACACACCTCTACACAATAAAAACGCATGTTCAAACAGCTCCAGTCTACAGCAATAAAGTGCATATGTGATTGTGACTGTCACTGTCACTGTTTCAATACGCTTTAGTCTCTATATATGTTATATAGTCTATAAGGGAACAATGAGCAAGCGCATCAGGCATCCATCCAGGCCTTCCTGCAAACTCGTCTGGAATCACAAGTTGATGAGGAGGACGCTGCACAGTATGCCTATATGTGTTTGAGAATCCATATTCCAGCACCGCCAATGTAGATTGCAGGTCTGCACTGGAACTTGCTTGAGATGAGCCTCGAAGAGATAGGTCAATTCGATCGCACAACAATTTGCAGCACTCCTCATGCCAGTATTTCAAACAAACGCAGCATTGCGTAATGAAAGATGACACGCTTTGCAAATTGATATTGTTCTTGTTGCTGCCACACATGGTGCATTTCTCTTCGCTTGAAGACATTGCTTCTTTCAACACAGACATTTGTGTAGTAAATTCATCGCCAACTTCATTCTCTGTGTTCTGACTGGGCTGTGGGATTTGTGATAGCATGTTCTCCCACAGCTGCAATGGTGTTTCCGCCATAGCTTGTTGCCACATCTCTCGCAATCGTATGATGTGATCTGGAACTTTGGAACGTTCCTTCTTCTTGACCCTCTCCATTTTCAATCCGATGGAAGGATGCACCACATGAGCTGATGTAAAGTCTAGTGGTATCTTTTTCTTGCCAGATGGAACAATTGTGATCACACGTTGATGTTCATCAATGTCAGCAACACGGCCATGCCATGGTTTGAGAGTCCACTGAACAAGGTCAATGCACCAGCTTCCAGAATCAGTGACAAAATGTCGCACCAATGCCAAGCCAGTTGTATCTGCTGAGAGTTCCACGAAATGACTGGCGACAGCCTCCTGTGCATTCATCATCGCGTTGATTGAAGATGTCACAGCAGCTATCCATTGAGCATAGGCGCAAAGTGTCAAAGAATTGACAGCAGGTTCAGAAACTGATATAGAAAGCACAGGTACCTCTTGTTCATGCAAATTGGCAAACTCGATCAGTCTATCTATATCAGCACCAGTCAGATCTGAAGAACAATTGTCCTTGATCAGTTTGACAAGCCCACTGCCAACATCTCGACCACCAGCCCCAGTGGATGATGATGTAGCATCAGCCGTACTATGTTGTCCTTGGCCAAACAGTGAGAACTGACAATTATTGACAGCTGCCAAACACTAACAAATAACAAAACAAATTTGCAATTATAAATACAACCACTCATAAATTCACAACTATAATGGTTTTGTTTGCCTGGTGGTTTTGGATTTCAGAGTACACATGGAGCAGAACAATGGCATTAGGTCGTTTGAAGTGTATAAAAGAAGCCTACTGACGAGTTCAAGTCCGATAACAGTATCAACATGCAGAGATATAATTTATAGAATCACAATCATAGTTTTATAAATAGTATATTCAAACATTTTCATGTTGCATCCTCACGTCAGTGGCCGTCAGTGGCATTGATATGGTTGAAATTGTTCAAGCTAACAGTTGACAGTCTAGTTTACTAGTTGATAGTTAACTTAGGTTTGGTTGTAGACTGTGACACTGTGACATGACATGATTGAAGGTCGCTGCATGCCCTTCAGTCAACAACCATAAGACCGGCTGCTAAAGAAACATAATTGTGATGTCATAGTTGATTTTTGATTGCTGGTAATGACATATAGTTGTTGCCCCGTCAACAAAACAAACAATAAAGTAAAGATCATAGCGTAGTTCTCCCAACTAGTTCACCAAGAATCCATTGGCAATGTCATCATAGTCTTCATTCCCCATGACATTTGCACTACTCAGTGCTGCTTCAACGGCTGCTTGCTCTGGAGACATCCCATCTAACTGAAGCTTCTCGACCACGGACGAAACAGCGTTGGAAGTCATGTCAAGTTTGCCGCTCTGAACAGCCGTTGATAGCCTTTTCATCTCAGTTTCATTCACAATTGACTCATTCTTTTTGCATTCAAACACTGCCAACTCATCCTCATCATCTGTGCCATGGTCAGCACCAAACAAAGAGTCTTGAATCTCTACTGCTGACAATGTCATAGTGTCTACCTTCCCAGTAGATGTTGTAGTTGCGTTGGCCATAGCAGTACTGCTATAGTGATCAGCTGACTCTTGAGCACTGACCCTCCTTTCAGCATCTTGTGCCAAATCACACAGACCTTCCTCGAACCAGTCATCATCTGACCCCTCTCCCATATTGCTTCCCGAATCGCACGAAGAGGAAGCTTCGGATGATTCATCGCCTTTCATTCCGGAGTGAAATTGTTTTACAATGTGTTTTGTTCTCTTAGAGATGCTGCGAGAAGTACGAAGATGAAGTACACTGTTGCTCATATCATAGACATCTTTCAGAGTCATGTCATCAACTTTGCTCTCCAAAGGCACCACAGGCCACAAAAGCAACGACTGTGTCTTCATTGGCTTTCGCCCGACAATCACCGGAAAAATCCACAGTTGCTCGTGTTTGGCCCGATCAAAGCAGGAACCAATCAGGTCCAATGATGTGGTGAATGCCAAAGATTTGATTTGGATAACTGGCATGTCAACGGAAGCGCGCAGCTCCATTTCAGTGTGATCTTGGCACATCACTTCATAAGTGCAGATCAATAAATGTCGATTGCTCCAAGCTTTGTCTACAACCAAATAAACACCTGAGCAGCTGAGCAATACAATTTCGCGCCTCGTCAGCCTCGTCGCCTCATATGTACATTAACATTAACATAATACAGTCATTATATTACTATCAGCATTGTCCTCATATGATTCGATCACATTCATACAAAGTATAAAATAATCTATATAGTATGTATATATATATATATTGATTGATATTATAGTATTGCTTTGCGTTGTCTTTTAATTTCAAGCCATTGTTTGAACATTACAAACCAAAAAACATGTGTGATGTGATAGGGGGTTTAGTGTCAGTGTTAGCAAAGCTATAAATCTAACGAATAGCACTGGCTATGATTAGGATTAGGGCTATACATTGCATCGCATCTTCATGAGGTAGTTGAGCTGATATGTTGGTAAGTTGTCTTCATCTAGAGTTTAGCCAAGAAACTGTCACGAGCAGAAGGAAATTCACTGCCAACGCTAAAACCAATGTGCTCAAAAGAAATGCCTTTCGAAGCAAGCAGCTGATCTAGGCTTGCGCATGACTTGAACCACTGTGCGCCAATGGATGCAGACCAGACATGCTTGGCACGCATTGTTCCCCCACCTTGTTCCCGTGATAGTTTGAGCCTGGCTTGCTCAATGACATCCTGCAGCTCTGGCGTTACCTTTGGTGATTCCCATCGGTTTTGATCATAAATGATCTCATCCCTCTCACTCCATGCACTCAAGCGCTCATCCATCACTGCAGTAGCATGTGGTTTCATTTTGCTCCACTTCACTTTGCTTGCGTCTCCCAATGCAAATTTGATAGATGCTCTGCTGCTCACAGGGTCCTCAAATATAAACATCAAGGTCCATCAAGACAAGACGTATGTGTTGAGTATGATTATGTTAAGCTATTTGAACATGGAAAAAAAACACACAAAAGCTGATACATCTGCAACACGCTACCAAATGGGTAGTCATTTTCAACCTTTTTATTCAGCAATCTGACTGAAATTCGGCCTAGGTTCCAGATTGGAGTTTGGACATCGTTCTCCAAGGAGGCTCAACAGCTTATTTACTCGTTCGTTTTCTCTGACGTCAATCTTGGTAACTTTGGCAATGAGTGCCAAAAATGTGAACAGTTCTTCACCCAGTACACCACTCACTGCTGCCTGTTGGATTTGAGTGCGGAAAATATCATGCTGAAGTATTTTTGCAGTTACTGTATCCACCTCATTTGCTCTGTCCGACTGCAGTTGATTGATCAATAGGCAAAGCTCTGTTGCTACTTGCTTTCGTTCTGCGCATTTGATATGTGGTGCGTGCATCACCAATACAAACAGTCGTAAAGGAAATGTGTTTGCACTGTGCGCAAGTCTACGATGAAACTGGCAGGCATGCTTGCACAGAATCCTGAATGTCAAGCATAAAAAGAAATCCTTCTTGTCGCCGTCCATATCCATATCCACTGGATAACAACTTGGTGGTAAGCCTTCTGCCAGGAGCGCAAAGAATTCAGTCATTACTTGTTGGCATCTGAAAGAAACCATTGCAACCACCTTGTATGTGCCAGTGTCTTCATCTGTATTTTCATCCACTTGTTTCAGAAACGATGAGAAGTGAATGAGAGGTCCTCTGCAACGATGCATGATGTTCATTGAACACCAAAATGACTGTGATGAAACCACTGCCAACGCACGTGTTCTCCACCTCCCCATTCTCTCTGAGTACTCCTTTGTCGCTTCCAACGCCAGCTCATCAACCACCAGGTCGTTTTCCTCAACATGCTGCCAAGATCAAACTAATATGTTTATGTCGCTCTAAATCATATCCACTATCATGTCCCAAACAATACTAACTATATATATATACACATATAATGCGATGTGTGAGTGTGTGTGTTGCATAATTTGTGTTGGTGGCCTGTGGTTTGGCTTTGCTGTTATTGCAAAGCCCAATCTACATTTATAATTTACTCAGACCGTGACTGCCCCTGTCCCCAAGTCGCTTATCTGAACAGTAAACTCATTGATGACCCCGGTGATAGATGAAACCCAGTAATTACATAACACTGACACTGAAGCACTAAAGCAAAGTTCCTGACAACATATAGCATCATAACTGCAAAATATATTGATAGATTGATAAAGTAAAAGCTAAAGCAAACAATATTAAATGGATTGGATTGGATCGAGTCTGAATTCACCTGGTAGTATTCAACATGGTTTGGTTGAATGAATGTTAAATGTTGAATGTGTAATGTATTCCATTATTCCAAGTAGCTTTCGTAGTTGCTGCTGATTTGGACTTGGTGCTTTGCTTGCCAGAGAGTGCTAAGCGAAGGGCTTCAGACAGCCTCAGTTCGTGTTCAAGCAGGCAAATCAAATCAAAGCAGCAGGTAAACCAGTCAATGGTCGGCGTCGGTGGTAGCATGTTTAGCATGTGTGAGTATGAGTGGGTGATTCCACTGTTACAGCACAGTTCCACCAACTGTAACTCTAATTGCTTCCAGCAGTTCAGTCAATGGCAGTTCAGTCAACAAGTCAACAATTTTATTGAAACTTGAAGTAACCTTACAGCCTTACAGCCTGAAGCTTATATTATGAATATAATATCTCATATCTCAGCTAGCAGCTTGCCTGCACATTAGGCCTGGGCCCGGTCGGCCTGGATTCAGCCTGGATGTTTGCAACCACATCACAAACAAACATAAAACTGTGCCTTGTCATTCACTACAGTTGTTGTGCAACTAGGTCCACTACTACTAGGTTTCACTAGCTTAGCTGCTGCCAGCCAGCAAAAAAAAAGCAAATCAAATCAAACCAAGAAACTTCTGCTGGCCACACTCCAAACATCGCTCTTCAAACGCTGCTATTGCGCCCCAACGGCCACTCAAACACTTTGGCCAAAGGCGACGTGCCAATTTCAGTGCATCATGATCACCGAATAAGTGTTGCCAGGCTTTGAACACACCTTGAGATACATCCCTCAGAACGTTCGCCAGAACAGCGCAGCTGGAGTAGTATTTAAAGCTCAGATCTTTGTCAACCGCCTTGTGTCGCGCAAGACATTTGTCAATTTCCGACAATCCACCAAGCACACAAAGATGGCCAGCGTGCTCTGCACAATCTAAATGTAAGTACAACACTTGAGGATGTATGTTGTTGTACATAGCTGAATTCAATTTCCTCGCTGCTGTTTCGTTGGAACCACGGTCTGTAGTTTGCACATAGACGTGCCAGCCGCATTGCAAGTCTGCAGGCTTCATGTTTTTCCTTACTTGACATTTGAAAGATTGTGTAAGTTGAATACATCTACCTACCGACCATCCCTACTGCCAGTTACCGCCACCACTGCAAGTGATTCTGACTGCACGTTATTCTTTGTGTGTCATTGTTACCCCAAACAAACCAACCATGTATCCAAATGACATCATCATTAACATTAAACAATCAACTGTCAACTAGTCAAGAGACAACTAGTTGTTTGTTGTTTTGCACTATGATTAATACGTGCACAGCACTGGCGACGCAACCATATTGGCTTATGTTGTTATTTGTTGTCTATTTACACTATATTTTCAATATCTACATACATTACTAATTTGTTCTCTATATATATATATTACTACCTTCACAAACCTTCAGACAGACATTTTGACAAGTTAAATTGTAGCCATACTGGACACCATACACCAAGACAAACATTGCCAAGACCAAGATTGAGAATTGACAGCAATACTTAAACTTCCAAGAGAACAACTTGATTGATTATTAGTGAACATGTTGCTCCAACAAAACAACTATTATATATATGTATACACTCACATATAGAACATTGAAACCAACCCAACCCTTAACCCAACACATGTCTTTCTCTGCAAGTTGCAAATCAAAGAATGTTGGACACCCTAATGACTGCATTTGCTTGACTGACATCGAGATTGTCCCTTCAGCGGAGCCATCTTCCACTCGTTGAACATCTGCCAACCGACGCAAAGACCGACAGTCATTGAGAGCAGATCCCCGCATGTTGTGAATATAGTTCAACTTCCATTGCAGCCAACTTAGACTTCTTCCAAATACCAGAGTTTGTTGCATCCTGTCTAAAAGCAGTGACAACCAAGGTATGCCCCAAGGAATCAGATGTGGTTGTTGCGAACGAATGGCGAATGGTCTGGAAAAAAGCTCGGCAACATGCAACAAGAGCAGTTCCAGTCTTGACTTCAGCCCTTGCTACAGTGGAAGCAGATATATCCTCTAAAATCACGTGGCCCAGCAGTGCACATGCAATATTTCCAATACATCGGCGAATTGCGACAGCGACATTTCCTTGAGGTGTGAGCCACGACTGAGTTTTTTTGAGCAACGGGATGCATGGAACCTTGCATTGGCATCATCACGCGCAGTAGCCAACGCTTCTTTGTGTGACTTTTGTGATTGCTCCAAGCGTGCTGCCATCCTCCGCAATCTCTGTTGCAAAACACGCTTCTCTGCTATCAGTGTACTGATGGCCTTTTGCTTGTGCTTTATCACTTTGCGAAGCCTTTTGATCGTAACAAGTGGGTCTGGGTCAGCTGCAGGCAGATGTTCGCTGTCTGATTTCCCAACTTCATCAGCATTCAGAGTCTGACTCTGAGTGTCTAGACTTGGTCTCCCCGGTTGCTGCGAACTTGTAGCCTCACGTTCTGTCTGAGAAGCTTGCAGGTAAACTGCTAACTCCGCCACGAATTGATCCCATCCATCTGCGTCCAGCTCAAGCCCAAGTTCTCCAAGGAGAACTGCTACAGCATCAATGTGAACGTAGGTGTTTGTATTCGTCCCATCCACAATTTCACCCCTGATGAACAAATGAATCTTGCTCTTCTTGAACTTGGCCCAAATCTCGTACAACATCCTGTGCCCAGAAACGGGATTCTGTGACTGAATGTACTGCCAAATCGAATGCATCTCTTCCGTTGATATGAGCACGTCGCCATCAAAAAGAACTGAATGGTTTCCTCGTCACACCATTCACACTATTTACCATTCAAATCACACATTGAATTTGTGAAAACTTGTGGAACGCCACGGTATTTTTTTGGAATTGAAAACAACTATTAACACTAACAAATCCCAAGAAACTGATTGTTCTTCTCACTGCAAGTGGTAGCGGTATACTCTCTGCAGCATTGGCAACATCTCTGACATGTTGCTCCATGTCGCATGTCTGATGGCTTTGCCAGTCAGTCAGTCATGGCTGCATGATGTGTTCCACTCAGTGTGAAGAGACTCCCAAAAGAGTATAATATTAGGTCGGAGAGTCGGAGAAATACTAGTACATTACAAAGAATTGTTAGTTTACAGTTGCTTTCATTGTTTGTATGCAGTGTTTGCTTGCAGTGTTGTCAACAGCGGCCACCTCAGCAACATGCTGCCTGAACACCTGAATAAAGAAAGGGATTGTCGGTTAGTTACGGTTAGTTCAATCGACAATGGTCGTGTGGTCTTGTGTGTGTGTTTTGCTGTATGTGCCACTCATGATCTTCAGCTTTCCTGTGGAAGAAAGAAACACATTCAAAGCGACTCAAAGCATCAGAACGTGTGAAATATTATGAAAAGTAATTGTTTTCCATGACGTCAAACAGTAGCAACACTTGTTGCGTAGCATGTCTTGGCGTGTGACTCCTAAAAGATATTGTCAATTTGTGCATTTTTATTGCGTACTTCCACTACGTGCTTTTGTGTCTTGCATTCATTTGTAGGTGAGACCAATGATCTTCCGTATTGCAGAAATAAGAAAACTTGTTTCAAGCGTCAAAAAAACCACTTCGGACTAGTGATACCTCAGCCTCAAAGACTTGGAAGATGTTTCAATACTCAACTCAGCCAACTGCAAAGTTCTATATAACACATAGTGTCAAAGCAGTATGCCAAAACCCAAAGGACAAAAAGAATTGTGCAAACAGGTGTGCAGTGCAACAAGTAGCTGCGATGTTATGTGACAAAACAAAAGTTAACGAACAAAATTGGTTGAACACAATCTGTGACTTTGAGCGCATTCCATGACTCAAGCATGTTTTTTCTAATTGTCCAACTATCAAATTGAACAGTTCCAGCGATGTTGTGTAACAAGTCAAAAGTTTACGAATAAAATTGTTTGAACACAATCTGTGACTTTGAGCGCATTCCATAACTCAAGCATGTCTTTTTGCTGTTCCAACTCTTAAATTGAACGAGATCACATGTTGAAGTGACCACAAAAACCGATCGACATTTCTCAAAAAGAATGATCGTACTTGGTACCTAAGCGCTACCGGACGTGGTGTATGACTTAACATTCTTACAAAACGGCCTTCCCGATATCATCGTGCAGATGTTGGCGACCGTATTTAATGACGAAAGTTGGCTTCAAAGCTACACGGAAAGTGATGATCTCTACGGCTGACAGCCAGCTCGCGCCGCCCAAATACCAAAAGAAAAGACCTTCGGGCAAAAGCGGCTGGGCAGCGCGCAACCAAAAAAGGTCACAACGTAGAAAAACATTGCGCGACGTTGCCCTGCGCCATCATCGCTTTGTGGTTGGGCGCCTGCAGCCGATCAAGCCACTCCTGCGCATCAATGGCAAGCAGTCAGCGCTCATGGCCTGTAGGAAACTGTCCAAGGTGATGGTAGACAGTGAAGCGCAGACCGACGCCAATGGCACTGAGAGTCAGCTGAGCGAGCTGGCTAGTCAGCTGCAGCGCGAGAAGGCAGCCAACGCGGAGCTCTTGCAGCTGCTGCTGAAGGATGAGCCGAGCCATATGTGGTCTGTGCGCTCTCCCGCTGCCAGCGAGATGAGGATGCCACCAGAGCACGAGCAATGACAATGAATGCTGCGTCGAGAAAAAGAAGCTTCATTCGTGCTTCACGCTGTTGAGCTCACTGAGCCACGTCGCGCGCTCCTCTACCGGAGCGCGCTCTTGTGACAGGGTGTGCATTTCCAAGGAAACCATTGCGCAGTGGAGCGCGCTCTTGTGCGCAATGGTTTTCCATGAGATCGCTGACGGAGTCTATACGTTTCCGCGCACTTGTGTGCAATGTTTTCTATGCGTCCATGAGATTATATTGACCGGGGCGCGCGTCTCTGTGAAACCATTGCGCAATGATTTCCTTAGAAATGCAAACCCCCGTCATGAATTTCATGGACCTGGAACATTGCGCGCAAGAGCATGCTCCGGCAGCGGAGCGCGCTCTTGCAATGGTTTCCTTAGAAGTGGACGCCCCTGTCACGAATCTCATAGAGCACCATAGCACACAAGCGCGCGCTCCCGGAGCGCGCTCTTGTGCGCAATGGTTTTCTGACACCCCACTCAGCGATCTCATAGAGAACCATTGTTGCGCGCAAGAGAACGCACACCCCGTCATGAATCTCATAGAACACCATTGCAGACCCCTGTCATGAATCTCACAGAACACCATTGCACACAAGGGAGCGCGCTCCCCTGCCGGAGCGCGCTTTTGTGCGCTATGGTGTTCTATGAGATTCATGACAGGGGTGTCCACTTCTAAAGAATGCACACAAGAGCGCCGCCTTGCGCGCAATGCTTTTGTTAGTAACACGCGCCCCGGTCAGCAAACGATAGAACACCATTGCGCACAAGAGCGCGCTCCGGCAGCGGAGCGCGCTCTTGCGTGCAATGGTTTTCTTCAATATGCAAGCCCCAGTCAGCAAGCTCATACAAAAAAACGCTCAAGAGTCAGCGACGTGACTCACTGATTCACATTACATGTTTGCTTCCCATGATTTTTTGGCTCTCAGTGCGGCTGCCAGCCACGAGCAGCTCGTTGAAAAAGGACCAGGGCATTCCAGGGGCTGACGGAATGTCAGGTGAAGACGACCTGCTTGCCAGGGAAGCCTTTGTCCGAGCTGTTGAGCGCGCGCAAGCAGTGCCAAGCCACAGGCGCTCAGCTGCGTTCTTGCAGTTGGCCAGGATGGCCAAAGCAGCAAAGAAGCAAGGCCAGAAGCAAGGCCAGGTCAGCCAGAGAGCAGTGCCCCAATTCAGGCCAGATGGCTGCGCAGCCCTTCACATGGATTGCGGTGCAACCTCATCCGGCAGATGGTGGAGCTGAAAGCAGACCTCACAGCCAGGGACACGCGTGGAGCAACCCCCCTGTTGAGAGCTGCAGGCACCTGTTGCGCGATCGTTGCTTCAATTGAGAGCTGACCCACATGAGGTGCATACGACAACGAGAAGGAACGCCTTCGATATGGCCAACGCTGCTGTCCGCGACATCCTGCGAGATTATGGCGCAAGGGCAACCGGCTCAACAGGACCTTCCAGCCGCGCTGCTTTCCCTAACCGCACCCGTGACTGCGTACAGGACAGGCCTGGAGGCGCGAGCGACAGTCGACGGCAGCGGGCTGCAGCTTGGCCCAAGCGGCGTTGAAGCCAGCCAGCGCAGCTGTTGCAGCTGCTTTGCTCGGAGATTTTTTCAGGCTTGAATGCACTGACTTGTGCTTGGAGTGAAAAATCGCTGCTGTTGCGTTCCAGTGTGACAGTGTGGGGACAGGGCCGGGGGCTTGTCCGAATTTCCGCCAATCATAGGTTAAGAAGCACGACTTTCCGCCAAACCTGTGATTTTTTAGGTCGAATTTCCGCCAAACCTATGATTTTATAGGTTAACAAGCACCCCGCGCCGCTTAACTCAGTTTTAGCAGCACCCCGCGCCGCTTAATTGAGTTTTAGCAGCACCCCGCGCCGCTTAACTGAGTTTTAGCAGCACCCCGCGCCGCTTAACTGAGTTTTAGCAGCGCCCCGACTTTCCGCCTTTCCGCCGAACCGACTTTCCGCCGAACCGACTTTCCGCCGACTTTTCGCTTTCCGACGTTCCGCCGAACCTGAAAGGATATCACCCAATTAAACCGTTCTCTGCTGCGGCAGGCTCCGAATTCTGCAGAAAAACTAGGAAATCTAGCTTGGTTGGGCGCTGGCAGCCAGTGATATGGGTTCGCCAGCAGATGCGGTATGCTCCCAGAGCTGCTTGGCTTACTCAGCCCGCCATAGGCGTTGTTCGGTAGCATAGCGCGCCATGCCGCCCAAGAAAAGGCCAGCAGCGTCCTGCACTCAAAGCAAACGCGCGAGGAAAAGGGCAGCAGAGCT
>CAXAMN010022151.1:576375-601043 GCA_963970005.1 Durusdinium trenchii
ATTCAGAAATTGTTAATTTCCGAATTTCCGCCAAATGATGTAAAAAAACAAAGTTTGTCAGAAATTCAGAATTGTTAATTTCCGAATTTCCGCCAAAAGTAAAATTTTTCAGAAACCCGAATTACCGACTTTCCGAATTTCCGCCAAAACTAATTTCCGACAAGCCTTGAAACCCTCTTACAGACTGTAGGTCTTGGATTCACCTAACCTATATGTATATATGCGTGAAGCTGCTGCTTGCCGGTCATAAGATCATTGAATTAAATCCGGTGAGTCGGTCAGGTCAGAATGCACAAAGTGCTTTCAAGGCGTCCAAAAATGTGTTTCTTGAGGTTGATCAAAAATAGGGCGCTTCGAACATGTACTACAGTAAGTTCCGGGGAGAAAAAGAATAAAACTTCCACAGCGCCATTTCTTAGCGGCATCTCTTAGCGCCGAGGTTCTTCAGCACGACATCAAGCTTCCGTCCTCGCACCATCTCTTTGACCTTATAAAAATTGATCTGAACCGATCTGAACTCTTCCAAAAAATCGGCCAAAATCTCAGTTTATATAGATCTTGGATTCTCTGGGCCATGGGCCTATCAAACACATTTGGATTGCACAGTCTATATATCTTTTTGAAGCAACTGTCAGGCGCCGGCAAAGACTTTTACCAATTTCTTCGCCTTCTTGCGCTGGGCTTTGAGCGCCTGTTGGAAACAATGTTTGAACGAGACGCTGAATGAAGAAAACACCACATTGAAGCTCCCTGCTGGGGTTGATACAGTGCCATACGAATTCCATCTGAACATTGCGGATGCTTGTATGATCCATGAATATCCATTATGGTATATTCATGGCATGCATGTTGCATGTTGTCATGAACCCCTTCCAACGCAAAATGGCTGGGCAAATTGGGCCCATGGTGATGCTCGCTTGCAAAGGTGGAAAGTCCGGCCTCTTCCTCCGTTTCCTCAGCAAGTCCGCCTTCGAGTCTTCTCAGGAAAGACTCGCTTTGACACACGAGTTTCAAAGTCCAGCCTCCAGACTCTGAAGAGGGTTGCGCCTTGAAGCGTCCAAATCTGACCCGGGCGTCCAGTCTTTTGAGAGGGGGCTGAGCCTTGTCGTTCTGCTTGGCAAATGACTTGCAACAGCCTGAACTGAGAAAGGCGGAATCGGGAAAAGGCGATGCATCGATGTGCAACACGGTTTCTTCAGATAGTAGCTTCTTGTTACGAGTAGTATGGCCAGGAGCTACTAGTAGCTTCTTGCTCCTAGTAGCGATGCCCTTTTGTTCCTAGTAGCTTCTTGTTACTGGTAGCTATTTGCTACTACTAGTAATGCCCTTGCTACTAATGGCGATGCCCTTTGCTACAGTACTAGTAGCTTCTTGTTACGATGCTTCCAAGTCACCCATCGTGTCACTTTTTCCTGAACTGCAGCGCTTGGTGGCCAAGACTCTGAAACTCGGCCCTCAGAAGGTATCGTTTGACATTTTGACATAGAATTTATCTGCATAACATTGTTAATCTGCACACATTAATATATGTATAACAGTATTTATATGTATGAATATCTGCACACATGTAGAACATGCTAATCTTCGCATCGCACCTTCCCCTGCAACTGTCCATGGGCTGCGACATGGCAGAGGCAGGGAGTGGAACTATGCAAGGCACTAGATAAGCTCTGAGAAGGTAGGAAGTCCTGCATCTCACCGACAAAGTTTCACAAAACATCGATTGGTTTGCTGCCCCACTGGTCAGCCTGCTTTACTCTCAGTGGTACAGTAGATCTTAATGACCAAGCACGAAAGCCAAAAGCTGGCCGTGACAAACATTCCTGCAACCAAGGTCGAAGTATCCAACTACTTGACCAAGGCCGAAGTGGATCGTTTCTGTGCTCGAGACTTCCGCTGTCGGCTCTTGGATGCTGCACTCTTCATATTATCAAAAGTCCATAGAAAACGCCTGCTTGGAAAATCTCTTCGCAAACCATCGGCCCCATCCCTCCGCTCATAGGTGCTTTCTCTTGCGTTCAAACATCACTCTCGGTCTCTCGAGAGATCTCAGTCCCGAAGTCTTCGAAGCCGAGCCTGGCTTTCGCAGTCGAAATTGTGTTTCATGGTTTTCTAAAACGAGTACATAAACCTTTTTGATCCAAAAAATCCTTTGAACCAAGAATTCTACTGCAGGTTCAACCCACCTGTTCGGGTCAGTGAACCTGGTTTCTATCCCGTCACCCGGAATTTTTCTCTCCCTTGACTTCTCGCCATCTCCCCTGCCCTGGAGGTCTGTGGTCTCACGTTTCACCAGCTGACATGACAAGACCTTCCAAGACTTCATCAGCGCCCCTCTGACAAAAGCAATGAGAGGTGAGAGGTCTGTTTATCCCTCCCTCTCCATCATCCAGGACTGGTTTGGAAGAAAAGAATCCCACCAAAAGCAGCTTTGGGCACCTCCAAGTCATCGATGGGTGTTGCCTCAAAATGACCGGCCAATCCAAAGGGTCCTCTATGCTCCTCTAACACCCAGCAGTACTCCATGGGACTCCATGGACTCCACCAATATTAGTCACATCAGGTGACTGGAAAACTGTTAATCTGCAAGGGGGGGCCCGATGCGACGGGGTCACATCAAGGTCACATCAGGTTCCTGTTTACAAGGCGTTTTAGTGTTTGAAAAATGTGTTGGTTTTATACGAAAGTATTCCGTTTCCTTTGCGGAAGCAGCAGCAGTAGGCATTTACACCAGCAGCAGCAGCAGCAGCTACCACCACCACAACAACAACAACGGCAATAGCAGCAGCACAGCAGCAGGAGCAAACAAGCAGCAGCAGCAGCAGCAGCAGCAGCAAACAAGCAGCAAACAAGCAGCAAACAAGCAGCAAACAAGCAGCAGCAGCAGCAAACAAGCAGCAGCAGCAGCCACCACCACCACCACAACAACAACAGCAATAGCAACAGCCAGGTGTTTCTTCTCAGGTGTGACAATCATGTCACAGTCGCCACTGCCCTGCGCCATTGGTGCCGAAGGAAATGCCGTAGAGCACGTGAGCGGCTTCAAATGGCAGCAAAGCCGAAGCAAGGACGCTTGCATGGATGACCCACGAAAATTCAAGCAGCAAGGAGCTCTAGCTCACAGATGCTTCAAAACCCCAAAAGGAATACAAGCGCAGGGTTTTTAGTCACATCAGGCGACTGGAAATCTGTTGCTCCGCATGGAGGTGCCCGATGCGATCGGGTCACATTAGGGTCACACCAGGTTCCTTTCTACAAGGCGCTTACTCTTTCGCACCGATTGCCAGAAAGTTTAGGTATTGTATCGCAGAAGCAGCAGCAGCAGAAGCAGCACAAGCAGCACAAGAGCAGCAGACAAGCAGCACACAAGCACGCAAGCTGCACAAGGCAAGCAGCACACAGGCATACAAGCATACAAGCAACAGGAGGATATGGTGGTTCCAGGCGAGGCCCGGGCGAGGTCCAGGCGAGGCCAAGGCAGTACATCCCAGCCCAAACACCATGCCAAGCCCAGAAGCACCCAAGCTCCAAAGTGCACATGGCCACATGCCTAAAGTGCACGCAGCCGCACCCTGCAGCGGCGCCAGCACCCAAGCTCTCAAGCGCACACAGCAGCGGCGCTCTGCAACGAGCCAGCACCCAAGCTCCCCAGCACACCCTGCGGCGGCACCAGCGCCCAAGCTCGAGCACGCAAACGCGCAGCTCTTCCTACACTGGAACAACAGCAGCACCCTGCGGCGGCACCAGCACCCACGCTCGAAAACGCACACGCGCAGCTCCTTGAAGTATACTAATGGCTCACGCTGTCTGTTGAAAAACACGATGCAATGATGCAACAAGGTAGTTGAATCTATCACACAAGCAAGCAACGCATGGGCACAGCGCATTAACATCAGTTCGTAGAACAAGTAGAACAACAACAAACATCCAAAGATAAGCCAATCCCCAAGGGCACACCATTTGATATGACTTTCCTCCAGTTGATACGACTTAAAGCGAGGCCCCAGTAGCATTGAAAGAAAGGTGCCCATGTGAAAATCATCGCAAAACAAGGGAATAGCTAGATCATGTGCATGTCGCACGTTCTCAAAACATTATAAAACAGCGTGGAATCATGAAACCGATGCGACTTCCCGAAGACCTTTCGACGCAAGTAACGGCAACATTCAGTTCAAACCGATGCGACTATAATCTATCTGAGAGTTTAGGGAGTTTAGGAAATGAAGTTCGCGCATTGGCTGGCCATGTGATGTTTGGGTGTTCACCTGGTTTGAGCCACTTGCTGCCCTCGACTGCAGTCTACTCTGATCGTTGGTTGGTTGAAAGGGAAACCTGAACTCCGGAAAACAACATCTTGGCTCCTGGCTTGCATCGCTGGATCCAGCCGTTGGACTTCGCCTTCCAACAGCGCCTCATGGGGCAGGCGAGGGATACTATTCTTGTTTTCTTGAAGGAACAATTGTAAAGATTCAGTTTTTGCGCCACAGGTGATCCACGATGACCACAGATGGGTCCGGCATTCCTCTCAAATCGCAACAACTTGAGTGTACAAAGTTGAAAGGGAAGCGCGCGACTTGATGTGGAGGGCTGAGCCGCATGCAATCCTTTCTCCCACCAGCTCCTTGAAGTGAAAAACTAACCACTGTCTGTAGCTGTCCGGAACAGTGGCATGCGGAAGTACGTCGATCTCCAACAAAAGGCCCCCTGCCTTGACTTTGGGATTGTTCTTACATCGATCATCAAAGGCGTGCCTAAGTGGATGCGTGCGTCAGGCTGCATCTCAAGCTTCCCATTCAGCATATCTGGAAAAGGCCCCTCACACGAGCTTCTGAACTGCTAAAGCCCGCTGAAAAGCTTCAAGAGCCTTGGCAGAGGCACGGGTGGGTTGAACCAAGTGTTGTATGATACTGTAGCTCAAAGAGTCACCTTGGATCTTTAGATGCCGCAGCTAGTCTGTTGGTCTCAATAGCCCTTCCAGAAAGGAACAAGTAGAACCCATACCCAACTGGAAGAACTCCCCCGAACAAACGGTTGCCCGCCTCTTCAGGCTGGCCTCCCGCTTCTAGCTCGCGAGCCTGGGACACCGAAAACAAACAGGTGTATGGAAACTATGTACTGGAGGTGCAAAGATCTTGGAACTTAACCTGAGAAGGGAGGGGACTAAAGCCTTAAGAGTGCCCTCAGAGCAGGCCCGGGCAAAGACTTGGTGTAATGTTTTCCAGTAACAGCTGGCCACTTCAAATGGCGCCAAACTGCTAACCATGGTATGGATGCAACGTGGAATGTCACACGTGCAAAATAGTTCAATAACTATACAAGATGACACATGTGACTGGTACAGCAAGGAGGTTGTACAAACTCAAGACGATGGATAAAGTCGTTTCGGTCATCCAGTCAGCTAGACTGTGGCCGGTGTTGTTGCGCAGAGTGATCTCACACGAACGGATGGCCTGGCTCATCTTTGCGTTCTCCCCACAGCGCAGGAGAAGAACCTCCACCAGACACGGCCAAATCTTCCAAGCAAGGCGCCCTTGGGATGTACGCTCTTGCCATCACTTACTTGGTCCCATGGTGTTCATGCAGCGGTTGTGTCCGCACTGGGATTGCTACCGCTTCCCCGCTGTTTCTTTCAGGAGAGCTGGCAGGTCCGGCAGCACCAGAGCAGCCAGGCGCGCCTGTGCCGCACTGTTTTATTTGGCCCCAATGGCTGCGAAGCCAGGCGCCTCTGCGACGCACGCTCTTCTTCTGTTTTGTCGGGTCGCAAGGCGTCATGGACTGCATGATCGCTGTAGCAATTCATGCTACAATCTGTCCTCTGGGGTGACTTCTCACCAGCTTTTCATGTCCCCTTGTTTGGCCTCTCCTCGTCGACGTGAACTCCCACCCCTTGTCAAAACAATTTACATGGCATGTTGCTGATGAGTGAACAAAGAAGATTGTGGGAGGCCTCTGGGCGAGGCGGCAGGCTTTCGTCAGGATACATATGTGTATACAGATAGTGCGGACACAGAGGTTCCGGAAGCGGTAAAGTGGATATGCCCGTCATTCGAGATAGAACAGAAATGGATAGTACAAGACAAGGACGCGGTGCCCTTTTCCGTCTTGATGTGAGTAAAGAAAATGGAAGCAGCCTCTCCCATCTGGCACCCGAGCCGGGCGCCAGATGCAAAGGGCAGCAACGTCTGGCACCCCGCTCCGGGTGCCAGATAGAAAGGGCAGCAAGCCGACTCTAACGCCTTGAAGTTTGTAACATCGTGAGCAGCATCCACTTGCCAATGTCAAGTAGAAGGATTCCAGATGCCTGAACGTGCCACCTCTCATGATGCCAAACCATTCCGAGAAAGGTTTGGTAGAGTGTGCTGGTCCATGTTTCAAAAGAGTTATTCCCCTATTTCACACAGGAAACAGCCTATAAGAGGCACCTTTTCCCTTGAGCCAATACCACGAGGTAGGGTACATGTGTATGTACAACACTAGTGAGAAACACCCCCCGCGGCGCGGCCAGTCCGCTGGCTGCACCGAAGAGGCAGAGAAGGCAGCCGTAGATGACCTCAGATTAGGCTGCGACACTATGTACAATACACTGGACCTACGAAAGCGTGGTTGTGATGGAGAAAGTTGCAAATAAGGCTCGGCTCTTTTTGCGCGCTTAGCGGATGGCTGCAAAAGGCAAAACACACGGCTCAGGTTTCCACCTAGCATCACGGGAGCATTACCACTCCAAGCAAGATGCCTTAGGTGCCACATACCGTGAATTAATATTGACAAAATGAATGCACAAGGCGTGCCAGCCAAAATGGACACGGCAAACCTTCCGGTTCGCAACGCTGTTGAAACAGTTAGCCAACAATAAGAATGACGGCTAACATTCCCGTTACAAGGTGAGACCCGGGCTCTATTGAAGTTAACTGGAAGTTGTATAGATTATTTTGAAGAATTTTTTAAAAACAATGAAAATAATTTCGAGATAACTTCCAGATAGCTAAAACACTTTCCAAAATCAGACTTTTGGGAAAATGTATGTTTATGTACAAAACGAGCAAATCTGTGTATGTTTTCAGCGTGGACTGTATGCACTTTTCGTTGTTTCTTGATACTTTAGGCTATAATTTTCTGCACAAGTATATATATATATTGAATATTTTTCGATCGGCTGAGGGACAGGGAGTTCCCCCCCATTCTTTTGATATAGCCTTTGATATATGCCTGGGTTGTATTTAACATAGTTCAATAGTTCATACTAACCTCAAACCATTTTTTCACCCCCAAGCCCAACCGCCCAACAGCAGCAGTGGTGGCGGCGGCGGCTGCTGCTGCGGCCGCTGCCACCATCCAGGGCCGCCTTCAAACAATCAAGGTGGGGATGGCATGGATTGAGTTGGGAGGACTGGTTGAGGGTGAAGGATTGTGATGGTTGGACCTATCGATGGTTTCAGATAATTCATGAATCAAAATGTTTTGCTATGGAACATGTACTCTTGAACATGGGAGGTTCACTCAAAACCTTGGAACAAGGGATCCGTTCCATACCCTATGCGCCCTATGGAACAGGAAGGTGCATGATGTTCACCTGAGACCTGGGGTTTTGAGGCGCACCCATATTTTATTCTCCACCCACTTCGGGGATGATTGAACCTTTTTTCTTAGTTCTCCACCGGAGGTGCCAGGCACCATGTCATCTGTCAGCATGCAGACTGAATTAAAGGTTTCTGTGCTTGCTCCACAGCCTCTAAGCCATGGCATGGCTTTCAAGCATCATGGCATGGTATCACATGGCTCTCAAGCCAAATATCACACCATGGCATGGAATCACTGCACTTTCAAGGCAACATGGCATGGAATCACTGCACTTTCAATCCAAATATCACACCATGGCATGGAATCACTGCACTTTCAAGCCAAATATCATGACATGGCATGGAATCACTGCACTTTCAAGCCAAATATCACACCATGGCATTGAATCATGCAAGCATGACATCCACCTACTCTCCATCAGTGATCTTGAAGCCATGAGACGCTACAACCCGTATGTGCATCATGGCAAGGAGGATGATCATGGCAAGGTGGATGATAGGAAACCGTGACTTGCAAGAATTTTCAGATTGTACGTTTTTCTATTTTTGCTCAATTTGGGGTGAGTTGAATTTTGGGAACCACCCCCAGGGAAGATTGTATGTGTTTTCTATTTTGCTCAATTTGTTTCTTTTCATTTTGATTGTGAAGGGTGAGTTGAGTTTTGGGAACCACCCAGGGAAGATTGTATGTTTTTTCTATGTTTGCTCAATTTAGTTCTTTTCATTTTGATTGTATGGGGTGAGTTGAATTTTGGGAACCACCCAGGGAAGATTGTATGCTTTTTCTATGTTTGCTCAATTTGTCTCTTCAATTTGATTGTATGGGGTGAGTTGAATTTTTGGAACCACACCCAGGGAAGAACCTCGCAATCCTCCTCGTCGCCCTGTGTTTGATCCCTTGGTTCCTGCAAAGAAGATTGGGGTGACGACATCAGAACGGCCCCTTGACCTGGCATGGAAGAGTGTTTTGGATTTGTTTTGGGTTTCCTTTGTGTTTGAGTTTGGGTATGTTTGATCATACTTTGGATTGGATGTGTCATGTTTGTTTCATTTTGTTTGGTCAGCCTTTTGGTTTGAGTTCAGTTGAGGTGGTGGAGGCATGGTGGTGAGGCAGTGCAGGGCAGCAGGTATCGGGGGCATGTGAGCTGCCAAACCACGTTCAGTGCCTTCATGCCTGGAGATGGGGTGACCTTTCAGCCACAGAGTCAGAGTCACCTAGATGATCCTAGTCTTGTTTTGTTGATATTTGTTGTTTGATCTGGATGCTTTGGTTTTGTGAGTTTGTTCTTGAAGTTTTGTTTTTTTGTAGCTCTGTTTAATAGGTTGTTTGTTTGTGTGTTTGTTTGTTGATGATGTTGATGCTCCAGGCAATACATGGGAGTGCAGCAAGGAAGATCCAAAGAACAGCTCAGATGGCGAGGTCTTTGCCATTGAAGCTTGGCCTTCATGGAAGTTTGTTTAACTTTTGCTGATGGAAGGTTTTAATGTTTAGGTTTTGGTCCTTGTGTTTTGTATTGCTGGGCCTGTTTGTTCCTGGTTTTGAGCCAGTTTGGGTCAGGAGAACTTGACGGTGTCAGTGGCTGCCAATGGTTCTGAAGAGGTGTGCGGTAAGGCCTTGATGAATGTGACTTGGTTGGATGATTGAAGTCATATTTTCATTTTGTTCTGATGCTTTGATTGTGCTTTGATTGTGTTTGATTGATTTTGATTTGTATCCTTAACCTCAAGGTTAAAAGCACTAGCAAAGTTGCACACAGCTTTCTGACATGGCATTTTGGCTAATGAAAACCTTGATCATCTGAGGCTCAGGATATCATGACTATGGGCAAGGAGGAGTCCATGTCAAATCTGGAGATCGCGATGGCTGTCTTCGACCAGCTGAGAGGACCAGTGCTTGGAGCACGCCTGAGTGCCACTTGGCTGTAGTTTGCACATTCGCTGTGCGCAGCACCTTTTGATATTTGTCAGCTTGCCTTCATAGAGCCTTTCTCTCACCGTCTGACTGCAAGAGTATACGATAGAGTCTTGTAGCCCAGGATTGGATGGATGAGATGAACATCAGCCAGGAGGAGCAGGAGGAGGAGGAAGGTAGATCTTCGTCATCCAAAGGCATCCGCTGATCTTGTTCATGGATCCATAGGTGTTGGCATTTGCTCACCTTCTTTGGTTGATTGACCTGACACCTCAGAACTTCTGAGATAAAGAGTTCACTGCTTGCTCCTGGAAGGTGAGCCAGTGCATGCATGGGGACTGTGGCCAAAGTGCCTGCCTGATATTGTTTGATCATTTTGGTGATCCCATAGGTTGGCATTGGCTCAAAGTTGAACGGATTGTTGGATATTGGCTGGATTATTGATAACGGTTTGTTGAATTTACCTTTACAGTGAAATGAGCCTGGTGAGCAAATGAACCCTGGTGAGCAGCTGAACGGGGATCACACTGCCAGTGTGTTGGGCAAAGAGCCTGATCATGATCGAGCGACAAATGGTGGGGTGGAGGAGGGGAGGAGGGCATTGGGCACAGCTTTTCCTTGGAAGGTCTGTAGATCACAACTGCAGTCTCTAGCACCTTTGTTGTGCAAGAAGCCTCCGAAAGATCAAGATCCTCTCAGTCTTTCTCATGGTTCTCAAACCACTTCACTGAGAGGTCCTTGAATTTGCTCCTCAGATGGTCCAAGTGCAGTAGCTTCCCACTTTGCAGCTAACAAGCAATGCATTGGTCTTTTTTTCTCCCATTTTTTTGCTCTCATGGGAGTTCAGAACGGCCCGGCATCGGAGATAAAGCTGGGCATCCTGGTAGCCCACTCTTTGTTGGCCTTTGGCATTTTGAGCCTTTCAATAAGATCACCTGGAGCAAATGCACCCGCCGCCAATTCACGGTCAGTGCTGTAGCGGTCATGAGCTTCAGTGGACTCCAAGAAGTGGTTCTGTCAACTCATCCAGGCAATCCACATGCACATGCATTGGGTCTTCCTTGGTGCAGCCTCACCGGATGCTTCCATTGTAGGTGGTGTGCGAATCATAGTGGGCTTCAAAGCGGTGGCACCATGTCCTTGCCCTGGAAGCTGTTCTGGTCCCCTGGACTCAAGTTTGGACCACAAGCGATGAAGAAGCAACGTCCTTGACATCTCTTGCTTCATTTGCAGGGCTGTTCAGTGATCGAAGCTCCACAATGGTGTTGTAGGCCAGACATGCCTCACTTCATCAGGCCCTTCTCTTTCCATTCAGAGGATCTGCAATGCGGCAGCATCCTGATGTACTGCACCTCTAAGGGTGTTTCTGGATCTTGCAGGACTCTGACGGATGCCCTTCAACACTCCCAACTCCCACAACTCTCACGACTCCCAACTCCCACAACACTCCCCAATGGGATGACTTGCACCTCCTGCCAGGTCCGCTGCTTTGGCCTTGCCACTGGCTTGGTGGCCCAAGTGTGGATGGGAGAGTGGGTGATATGTTTTCTAGGTGGTGGTATTTTTCTAGGTGGTACCCTTGGGATAATTGAATCCACTTGAAACCATCCGTCGACCGGTTCATTCATGAATCTGATGATAGGGCCATGGCATGATTTAACATCTTGTGGCCAATAATCAGCATCCATCAAATCATGAAAGGTAGCTTGAGCTACCGTTCTCCTTGCTTTAGCAAAAAATGTATTTGAATCAGGAGTTGGGATTGTGCATTGAGTTTGGTCCTGTAAGAGTTGATTCCCCCCCTGGATCAAATCCCCCTGCGCCGGTTCACGCCGTCATGAACTTCTACCAGGGTTACTTGTGATTGCCTGCTACCTTTCATTCACCCCCTCCTCTCTCAAGTGAGACCCCTGGTACCTGTAATAAGCCTTAAGATCAATTATTTTGGAACCATGCCATATGTCTTGAACTGGAGTGTGGCTCCACAACCCAAAAAAGTCTGTGGGCAGTGGATAACCGGTGTTTAGTTCACAGTGCTCAGCTCAAAACTGGGAAGCTTCAACTGAAGCAAAGCCACATGAATCAACCATCAACACTTTTCTACCTGCCCTTTCGCGTCTCGAGACGATCATGACGGGTTGGTGTAACTCAATTCATCCCGCAACTCATTTTTACATATCAGATAATCATGATTATTGGTTGTGTGCATTGAACTTGCCATCACTGGGCATACTAGATGAGAACCAGAACATACCCATTTAAACAGACCCTTTAAGACACATGCATCATAGAAACACACACATTCCTATGGCTGGCCCTGAAGATAAAGTGGATTTTGAAAGTGCAAAGGTCACCAACCTGTCACCAGCAACCACTTTCCTGGCATCCTGTTCTGAGCTTGCCGCAATGAGAAGCAAGACGACAGAGCAGCTGCGATCCATGGCCGTGCAGATCAACACCTGGAGGGAGGAGTTCCCATGGTTGCTGATGGGTCCACATGGGATCCAATGCAAGAACTGCAAGAAGGCTGGTGCGAAAGGGAAATGGGCCACTGGAATTGGTACCTTGGTTTTGATTATATATAGGGAATCACACGTTGATGGCATCCCACTAGGCTTCCACCAAAGGCATGTTTGTTTGAAGGGCATTGTTTTTCCTTAGTAGAATAATTTAGTTCCAGGATCTACCCTCAAGGGGTTGACATTTCCCTAGTAGAGATCACAAATTGATCACATATCAAAGGGGTTGTGCAAGTGCAATCAAAGTGGGATTCCCTATAGATATGTTGTGAGGCCCCGGCTGATAAACCCAAAAATAATACTATACAATAATATTGTGTGAACCAAGGTGGAAGAGGTAGAGGAGTGGTCAAGATCCACCATATAAAGCAACATGCTCAATCCAGAACTCATCGACTTGCAGTCGCTTGGCATATGTCATGTCAATACTGTGATGTTCAGGGCTTGGGATGTCTGTTGATGCACCATTGACATTCTGCGGTAGTGTTCAACAAAGGTAGCTGATGGTGATTGTGGTCAATTGGGCTGTTCCCTGGTGGATGGCAAAATTGTGCCTCACACATCTACCTTCAAGTCTGTGGTCATGGCCATTCGGAAGAAGTCAGCTGAGGAATCCAAGGTGCCAAGTGGTTGGTTTGTTCAACATGTTCAACACAGGCCTCATCAAGTGTTGCATCCGAATGATTTCCCCAGTATTTTCCCTGTTTAGGTAACTGGCCGGACTATGAAAAGGAAATTGCTCTACTGTTTGGGGCAGGCAGCCCGCCTACTCACCTTGAGGAACCTCAAAGGTGCCAAAGTCATTTCTTTGCAACAGGACTTCCCACTTGTTCTTTCCATGCTGGTTTGCCAAACCTTTGAACAGTCTGAGTCTAACTAGCTACCACATGACAACTTCCCTTTTGATTTGGGTACCATGCCGCCTCACCATTCCAGGACCCTCGCAAGCATCGAATGGCCTTGAGATACTGTGCACGCAGCCTGGCCATGGAAGCTTCGACGGGGTTTGTGGGCATCTGGGACCAAGCAGAGCGCCAGGACCTCACTGCAGTGGGGGTTCGGGATGCCACGGTCAGCATCTTGAGAGAGCTCTGCACTCCATCTTCAGTGGTTCCTTTTACCACAGATTCTTGGGTTTCATTCTTTTTGTAAGTCATTTGAGTGTGAAAGAAAACAAAGCTTGCAGTAGCCAAGAGCTGGCCTAAGGATACTTTGCCCCAGCAGTTTGATGGAGCACTAGATGCATTGAAGCCCAAAGTCGAGCAATTCTGCACAGATGCAGCCGGAGATGTTTTTGGCTTGGAGTAGTAAGGTTTTATGGCAGTCCACCCTATGAAAAGGTCATGATAGCCATGGCTTTAAACCCAAACTTGTCAAAATAAGGAAATGGTTGCTGCAGAATTTCTACAGCAGGACTTTGTCAATCTTCGGGTGAGAAGCAAGGATGCAGCCCACGCATCACGCAGGACTGAGATGACCCACCCAACCCAACTGACTGGTTTGGAAGGGATATATGTCTTGTTCCTTCAACCCCCTCCAGCTGCAAAACCTGCCACCCTGAGGATTGCAAGCCGATGCACATATTCAGACCCGTTTCTGGCAAAGGTGTTGAAACGGTATGTGACTGGAGGCCAATCTCCAGCACAATTATTGCAATATCGCCCTTACTTCTCCATTCGTTTTTCCAAGTATGTGGAGTCCAACAATGGGTGGAAGTGTTCTTCAGATTGTGAATGTCAGAAGTTGTGCTATTTTGGAATTAAAAGGGGGGCAGTGTCTGTCTGTCCATCACTAAAATATACATGTGGTTGGCTCCTGAGGTAAGAATTTGAGAGCCGCCAAGCACCGCCTCGAAAGCCTTCAAAAGCCAATGGGCAGGCTTGTTCTCCACATGTGTCCGCTCCTGGTGACAATGGAGACGCTTTGCACTGAGCGATCAGGTAAAATTACTTGGCTTAGGCCCAGGGAGATCTACAAAGTAATCTTCAGTAGTCCTACTTCCCTAATGACCTGACTCAGGTCCAATTTTAACAGGTGACCTGGGAACCTTGATTCAAGTGATTGAATTCCATGAGCTGCCAACTTAATCCGCTTAGGTTGAGGGCAAAGCTGCACTTGATTTCTTGGAGCACTGGACCATAGAAGAAGCTTTGTTGCTTGGTTCAAACATGGTTTGACTTGGGCTCTTCAATCTTCCTCCTGGCCCCCTTACGACTATCAGAACATAGTGAATCAAATGTTTGATGATATTCAGGACCCTAGCTGCACTGGCCGATGCTCATGATGAAGCTTTTCTGGTTACAAGGACGGCCGATTGTGATGGCTTTCAGCCCACGGGTTTGATGTATGCACTTGAAACGTTGCTTGCTTAAGTTAAGTAAGGGAAGGTGGTCTGCCCTCATGATCCATCAAACCTTGACACTGGGTCATTGAACTGAGGTTCAAGAAGAACATTGACTACTTGTTTACCCGTGGCCACCTTTTTAATACACCTGGCACATACTCATCGTTTCTCCTGGAAACATTGCACCTTTGATGAATTTGTTTAACAAAGGCATGGTCAGACCCAGAACCACTTTCTTGCAAACCAGCTCAGGATGACTCCAGTGGTGTTGCTTTTCAAGGGGAAGGAGCTTGTGCTTGGTGGGAAGCAAAACATCACTCCTCAAATCAAACATTGGATCATGGGAAGGCCCTCACATGTGAGTTGCACCGCACCATGAGCATTTTTCCCTACATGTTACATGAAACATTGAAACCATTTGTTACAGGATGATCAACTGGGTATCTGTGGCTACATCTATCCTGGACACGGAGTTCCCTTCTTTTGGAGTGTGCACGCACCTGGCCAATGCTTTGAGGTTGGATCTTAATAAGGCCAAAATGCCGCAGTCATCCCTGCAATCTGTCAGAGCATTGGCGGGACCATGGGGCATTGACAAGGTATCTCATCCAATTTCAATCTCTGCTGTTTGGATTGTTTTCCATGGGTTTCTTTCAGGTGAATCATCATTGACCTGCAACTCATGGAAACTCTAGACAAACATCCAGCTAGCTGAGGACATGGTCAAAGTTGAGATGCAAACCCTCTATCCGGTTGCCTGTTCCTATCAAAAAAGGTTTGAAGACAAGGATACATCCCTGGCATGGAAAGCCGCCCTCCTCCGGGAGAGAAAACTGTGTGGGCCAAGTGCCTGTGACAGTGAGATCATTTGCCGCCAGCTTGCCTACTCTTTCTCCACCAGCAATGTGGAAAGATTGTTTCTTGTTATTATTATGATTGGGGGTCCATTGGGGTTTGATGATACTGCATGAGTTGGTAGTTTGACCAACAGCATTTCAGACTGACTAAACTGGCTCAATTGACAAGCCGGCTGAGTGAGGTTTGCCAAGAGCGTTTGGATGAGTGGAACCCAGCGAGGGGATGTCAGTGTTGACACCATCAATGATGAACTGCGTGTGGCTTACTTGGACTTCAATGATGCTCAATTGCAGGAGGCTCTAGACATGGCCCAACATGAGTGGGTTTCTTGGACTACTAATGGGCAAATTAGCAAAAGGAATTGGTTCTATGTGTGAGTAGTAAGGCTGCAGGAGAAGCACTGGGGGTTTGAACGTGTGACTCAGGCTCGTGTGTATGGGCATGCCAGGAAGGCCAGAGTCCTAAATTCTTTCTGTGAGTGCAGGAAACCCACTTGCAACAATAGCAACCCTGGACCATTGAGGCTTGCGCTCGGATTCACAAGAAGGGCAAGAAACGTCTTCATGATGCTGATGCCAATGAAACCCAATGGATACACACAAGAAGAAAGATTGTGAAGACCATGGCTGCCAGTGGGGGCTCATCTTCGACCAGCCTTCAACATGCAAGTAGGATGTCTACCACATTGTGGACACCAAAACAGGCCAATGAAGTTGTGTTGCAAAATGCCCGGGTACATACAAACAGTGAAGGGCTCAGCATGAATTCCCAAATTGGTGATGTTCAAAACTGTGCCCTGGGATGAAAACAGTGACTGAGGAATGGAGGCTATCAGGGATGGTATTTTGAAGGGTACCAAGAATGACAGGAAGCGGTTGGTGGATTTCCTCAAGCGCAAGATTGCTCGACGACAGGAGTACCATCGAGATCGTTCCAAACGTTTGATGCCTAGCCTAGGTCCTGGTGTACAACTGTTTGCAGGGTGATTTTAGCCAACCAATCCTCCAGCCCAACCTTCTGCCTCAGTGAGGCAGAGAAGCATTGATCAGCAGCTTGGCCAAGTCACCTAGTCAGTCATGCTTGTGAAGTGTGCTGGCAGAGGGTTCCATGGATAAACACCCATTAAGGACCCTCAAAGACCATCACAAATGGCAAGAAGTTCTTCATTCAGGACACCATGGACCAGGGAATCAGCACCAAGGTCATTGATTTGGGTGGTAGTGTCACACAATGTCGGAACAAGGCAGATTACATTGTGGTTGATGACATCACCAAGCCTGGTGTTCGCAATGAGCTAGCCATGGTGCTTCAGGGTGGGTGCTGGCTGAGTTCCAAATGCTTTACTGGTGGGTCAGAGTTGGCCCCAGGTACCCGGATTGCGTTCAAATCCCAGCTTCTACAACCAAAGTAGATCTTCATATCATCTGATTTCAAGGACATATATCCAGGAATTACCAAGGTGATTGAAAGGACAATTCAGCTCCAATCCTCACCACGTCGATGGAGACTTCTGAGCTATGATGACATGATTCATCATTGAAACCCTGTCCCTGTTCTTCAATTGCAAACATCAGACATTGGTCCTGGCTGTGGTACCCCCATCTATCACATGTTTCTGAGGCCAAGAGGAATTCCTATGCACCCGGGCGGTTCCTTTGCTTCGTTGGTGATGTCAATGAATCCGACAACGTTCCTTGACTTGCCCAGGTTCATAATCATTAATGAGTGGCAGCATTAAATATGCACACAAATTGTTGGTTAAACACCAGCTCATTTGATCCAACCCCTCAGGTGATTCACTTGGGAAACCTTAAGATGGTGATGCTTAAAGCAAACACCATGATTTCCAAACTGAAGCTGGTTGATCCGACCCGCACCTGGCGTGGTACATGTGATAGGTGATCTAAGATCATCATATTTGAATTGCATTTCCCCGTGTGCAACTGCACTGGATGTGATTGATGTTGGTGCTTCCAAAAAGTTCCAGAATGTTCTGAAGCACCAGATCATGCCCACCCTGACGAAAACCAGGGCTGCCGGTTTAGGAAGACCCATGTGCAACTGCACTGGATGTGAAGCTGCTATTTAATTAAGGTGTTGTAGTGATCCAAAAAAGGTGCGGAAAGCCTTCCAATCCCATAGACTCCATGTGTGCCATATATGCTGATCAGTTGGCGTGTATGGCTAACACAATGTTTTCAAAACTGAAGCTGGTTGATCTGGCACGCACCTGACATGGTCATTGTGATGTGTGATCTAAGTGATCATACAATTAGCGTTTTCCCATGTGCAACTGCACTGGGCGCTGGATGTGAAGCTGTGTGGAGCCATGATCTGGGGGAGCAGAATCATCGCAAAATGGAGCCTTGAGTGGGATGGAGTTCTGAACCATGGAACTGATTGAATTCTTGGTCAAATTGGGGAACATGGCTATGTTACATGGCAATCTGATCTAGAGTGATCACTTGGGAGGTGTACATTTCAGAACCCCTGGTCATTGTGAAGTCACTACATGACCTATGACATTGGGAAAGGTTCTGGAGCTTTTAGCTGGCTAACCATGGTTCTAGCCAGCTAAAGCCTCCAAATTTTGGATCAGAACTCCAATTGGATGTGGGGCACCTTGCTCTCCCCACCATGGGTCTTCCTGTCTTTGACTGCACTCTGACGCATTGGCGTCTAAGAAGGGCCAACCATCCACCGGTGAGGACGGGAGAACCTCAAGACGATTGAGTAGGGTAGGATTGAAGAGCCCCACCGGAGAGGACGGAAGCACCTCAAAAGAAAGAGATAGAGTGATGGGCACTCCTGGTTCTTCATATTTGGTCCACCCTTGAACCACACTCCCTGAGCCCCTGAGTCCCTTGCTGACAGTAGTGATTCAAGGAGACCTGGCCATGTTGAACCCCTTTGTCAACAATCGGTGGATGGGAACCTGACCATTTGAACCCTTCATTTTGGGAAACCTGCCCTTGTGAGCTTCTTGATCACTTGCTAGATTAAATCTGACCGTAGTGAATTGGTAAATCCAAATTTGATCTGGAATTAATCTAGACCCTCTAGCTCTCTAGCTACCTACCTCTGCTAGTGGCCTAACCCCCCCCTTTGGGGTGTTTTGGTTGGTCGTGGAGGCCTAACCCCCCCCTTTACGGGGGTTCACCGGTGCAGAACAGTAGGTCAATGGAACCTACTAAATAAGGGCTAGTGATTGTGTGAAATCAGGCCATAGTGAATGAGCCCTTACATCAGTCACTAATGGTAGTGAATGGGGAACCCCCTTCTCACCATCAACCCCTTAGATCATTCACTAGCAGTCATGAATGGGGAAACCCTTCACTTTGGGAAACCTGCCCAGTTGATCCCCTAGATGATCACTGGCTAGCAGTGGTGAACTGGAGCTGGGCAGGAATCTGGCAGCACTGGGTTCCTTGGATCAATCACTAGTGGTAGTGAACCCGGAGAACCCCTTCTAACATTGAGCCTCAGATCACTCTCTAGGTAGTGAATGGGGAAGCCCTCCACTTTGGGAATCCTGCCCAGTTGATCCAGTAGTGAATTGAGAAACTGAGCAGGAATCTTGCCATTCTTGGTTCCTTCAATCAATCACTAGCGGTAGTGAACCCGAACCTTGAGGGGGGGCAGGGGGGCTTAAATCACTCCCTAGCGGTAGTGATTTGGGAAACTGGTCCAGATTCTCCAATTGAGGCCCTTAGATCACTCGCTAGCGGTAGTGAATTGGGAAACTGGCTGGTGCATTCAAGAAAGTTCTTGATCTAAGAAGGTGCGACAGCACTAGCAGTAGTGATTTGGGAAACTGATCCAGGATCTGACCAATTGAGGCCCTTAGATCACTCGCTAGCGGTAGTGAACCCGGAACCTGGAGGAGGGGCAGGGGGGCTTAGATCACTCGCTAGTGGTAGTGAATTGGGAAACTGGTCCAGAATCTGACCAATTGAGGCCCTTAGATCACTCACTAGCGGTAGTGAATTGGGAAACTGGGCAGGATTTGGTGAATTCCGGCCATTCTGGACTCCTTAGATCACTCGCTAGCGGTAGTGAACCCGGAACCTGGAGGGGGGGCCAGGGGGGCTTAGATCACTCGCTAGCGGTCGTGAATTGGTGGAACTGGGAAGGATTTGGTGAATTCCAGCCATTCTGGACTCCTTAGATCACTCACTAGCGGTAGTGAATTGGGAAACTGGTCCAGAATCTGACCAATGGAGGCCCTTAGATCACTCGCTAGCGGTAGTGAATTGGTGAAACCGGACAGGATTTGGTGAATTCCAGCTCACTAGGGGTAGTGAACCCGGAACCTGGAGGGGGGCCAGGGGCGCTTAGATCACTCGCTAGCGGTAGTGAATTGGGAAACTGGTCCAGAATCTGAGCAATTGAGGCCCTTAGATCACTCACTAGCGGTAGTGAATTGGGAAACGGGGCAGGATTTGGTGAATTCCCGCCATTCTGGACCCCTTAGATCACTCACTAGCGGTAGTGAACCCGGAACCTGGAGGGGGGGGCCGAAGGGGCTTAGATCACTCGCTAGCGGTAGTGAACTGGTGGAACTGGGCTGGATTTGGTGAATTCCGGCCATTCTGGACTCCTTAGATCACTCACTAGCGGTAATGAACCCGGAACCTGGAGGCGGGGGGCAGGGCTTAGATCACTCGCTAGCGGTAGTGAATTGGTGGAACTGGGAAGGATTTGGTGAATTCCAGCCATTCTGGACTCCTTAGATCACTCACTAGCGGTAGTGAATTGGGAAACTGGTCAATTGAGGCCCTTAGATCACTTGCTAGCGGTAGTGAATTGGAATAATCTGGCTGGTGCATTTAAGAAAGTTCTTGATCTAAGAAGGTGCGACAGTCACAAGCCCTTAGATCACTCGCTAGCGGTAGTGAGTGATCTACGGGTTCATTCATCATCAATGGCCCTGGGTTGATTTGGTGTTTTCGCAGGTTGAGTGGTGAGAAGAACACAAAAGTGAAGGTGATTCAATGAAGCACACACACCTCTTGGATCAATCGCTAGCGGTAGTGAGTGATGGAAGAACCATTGCATTTCGCACCTCCTTGGATCAGGAACTATTCTAACTCACTCTGTGAAATCCCATTGCTTTTGGCTCACCCGACAGCACACGGCGAAGCTCTTGGTGCCTCCGTGACATCCCTGCCATGGCGCCTCGAAGGCGCTGCAAGTCCTCTGGCCCTCCTTCCGTGACGGAGAGCACGGTGAGTGAGAGTCAGGCCAGGGCGACTGGTTGCCAATTCAATTCTGAGATGTGTCTTGGCTGAGAACATGAATCCCAAGTTTGGTGTTCAATGTGTTTGAATGAAGCATGAGAATCCATCTGTGATGATTGAAGTTGCTTCAAGCATCATCACAACCAAGTCTTGGGGCCTACAACTCCTTCCTGGGGGACATCTCTGATTATTGGCCGGATGTGATGATAGAGGATCCTTTGCTGGTGAAGGATGGTGGCAAAGAGGCTGGAATGGAACTGTGGTGATTTGTAGTCTAGTATGACAATTTTGTTGGAATTCAGGCTCCCTCTTGGACTGTTTGATTCTTTAGGAGGCCACCTGCCACCTTCAAGAATCCTCAATCCACAGTGCCCATACCAACATGTCAGCTTAATCAGGACTCTGCCAACACATACTGGGCACTGGCCCTAAAAAATCAGAACACGTTGAGCACAGTGCACACACACCTGTGGCACCCGGACTCCCCCCTAAAGAATCAGAACACCTGGTACCAGTCCATGACATGTGACAATGGCAAAAAGTGCACCTCTAAAGAATCACACTCCATTGCCACTCTAAAAAATGCATGGTGAACTCTAAAAAATGCATGGTGAACTCTAAAGAATGGTCTGGTTTTTGACAACCCGGGTTGGCTGATTCTTTGGAAATTCCACAGGGGGTAGTATGACTTGATTCATCATCAATTGTCATAGTTTATGTGATTGTGGACGCTTTCACAACCTGCAGGCCCCTTTCAATAGCTCCCACTTCACTGCCGTCATGAGCAGTGTGGAAGCCGGCAAGAAGGTGTATCGGTGTGGCCAAAATTGGTTCCGCCATAACTTGTCTTGGACACCAACATCTGGAGTTACTTGTATGCACAGCGTGGTGTGGAACCCAATACCATGTTATTTGAAGGTGGGTCAGTTTCAGTCCAAAACTTTTCTGAGACACCAATCCGCAAATGTGTGGTGGACATGATCATCAAGCACCACTTCGATAAGCCCAGTTCCTACCCCACTCTGCTCCAAGTTCGTGTGCCCAAAGAGACTTACTTGGCTTGCAAAATAAACTTGGTCCAACAGGTAGTATTTCATATCACTATACTGGGTCCCCCCGGTGCAGATCACTTGGGATTTAAGGCATCAGAACAGGGTCTCAATGTCATATCAAACACATGTTGGCACCTAACCGTTAGGTGACTAGGATGAGATAGGACTTGTGACACACATGCCGCCCATGCACACCTCCCAGCAGCAAAAAAACAACAAACCAATCCGGTAGGGCTCTGCAATCTGGGGGGGGTTAGAGGCTGGCTTCCACTGCAATCCCATGTCACTGGTTTAAATAATTTGGTTGCATGGGCAATCTGCTAGCCTGATGACATGTGATTAATCACAAGGGGGATAAATCAGATGACTTAGGATTGCGTGAGTTCCATGTATGTTTTCTAAATCCCATGTCATCTCACCAAAGAGTATGGTGAACAGGGTGACAAGACTCCATGAAAAAACATGCAATATCTTGGAAGATATGGGATAGGCATGGCATATCATTTCATGTTCAAACCATTGGACCAACCAGTGCCCCCCAACACCAATACAACGGAATGGCCTAGTGCACCTCAGTCTTCTTCAGGATCTGGACTATGGCCAGGTCGTCAAGGCTGATCCAACGGATGAGCCTGCATTCAGCAAGGTCCGGCTGATCAGTCCCATCAAGATGGACATCACATTCATCTTTGCAGCCCACCGGGATTTGAAAAATCCTGATTTGATGGATGAGTGGAAAAGGCCAGGGTCATGGTATCAACAGAAACTTTTAGTTTCATATTTAGTGGAAGTACACCAAAATACCATGAGTCCTCTATCATGTTGGACCATTGTTTCATAGTTGAGATCTTGTGTCCGAACCTATTCCAGCACATGTGAGATTGGACTTCCAGGCAGGGTTCCCCTACATCTCTTGAGGAGTTGATGTACACATGGGTTAGGAGAATATCCCAGCCAAGTCCCAACTCATCCTATCACCAAAGTCCTAACACATTTTGTACCAAGTATATCATGTGTCCTTACCTCAACTTGCCAAACACCTCTTTGCAGCCATTTCCTGACGGTCTCCTACGAATACAGAATGGATGATGCACCCATCACTGAGTTACCAATCTGCAACATCATGGTCCTGTTGAACAGGTTGACCAATGAACAACATATGTTTTTTGCACTTAAGGCTGCACATGATGGCATGCCAAGAGAGGCAGTGCCTTGGGTGAACAGTTCAAGACTACAGTGTCCATTTTCAATCCTGACTTGCTCTGAGAAGTTGACACTGGGCCCATGGGTTCATGGTGGGAGTCTTGCAAGCCAACATTAAGGAACTTTGATCTGTGGGGTGTGGCCCTGAAGCACAGTCCCTTGCAGCAAATCTTCAATGCGCTCAACTTCAAAGCCGAGTATGAAGCCAAGCATGGGGTCGTAAAGAGTGAAGCCCTGTCCAAGATGTATGAGGACAAGATCTTGTGGGCAAACCCGGAGGAGGCTGCACTCTGGCTTCAACACATTTCATCAGTTCCAAGTTCCAAGTTTGAGTTGTAAACATGGTCAACAGTGAGAGTCATCTTCAGAGACGGTACAAGGTATCACCATCCTTTGTGGACACAGCCTGCACGATGGGGCAACGAGCGCCTTGTCCAAGTGTTCATCCAAGTGTTCATCCAAGTGTTCATGCACAATCACACTTCATCCACAGAATTGCACCATGACCAATGGTTTCCTGATCTTCTGTGGGCAACCACACATCCTGAATGGATGCCAACAGGTTGCTGTGCTCTCATCACAACAGAGACACAGTGTTAGTCAAGGTTGTTCATGTCCAACTCCCAGTCCACATAGAGTATTGCATTGTTTCACCAATGCTTTTCCTAGTCTTCCGGTCTTCCGTGGCCAACCTCACATCCTGAATTGAATCGGGTGCCAAGTAGTTGCTCCTGGATGGAGTTCACTCAGGTGCTGAAGGATCCAGATCTGAGCGCTCTCTTGCTTGAAGCGGATGAGACACTGAAGAATCCTTTTGACAAATGGCCAAAATTTCAGATCTTGATCCAGCAGGGACGCAGCCCAGAGCAGATCAAATGGATCTTCTTTGCATTGAGCCTTAGCTTGTTTTATATATTCATCGGTTCGGTCGGTCATGTTGGCAATTTTACACGTGCACTCACTGTGACTCACTGACAATATCACAAAACAGACCTTCCCAGCACTTTACCTTGTGGATGGTTTTTTGAGACAGTAACTTCATCAAGTAAATTTTGCTGACATGGGATTTTTGGATGATGGCTGACCTACACCTTATGGTATTTTTGGATGATGCCGTACCTACACCCTTGAACAAAAGAAGGGTATGTTGCTGTGTCAATAGAATGGGTTCTCTCTAAATTACTCTCTTTGTCCCCACATCAGATAAGTGTAGCGCCAAATTTGACGGAGACGTGTGACTTCAGCCAGAAAAGGGTTTTGAATATCTTAGACACCAAATGTATGATGAGAGTCCCTGGATGCATAGGCAGACCTAATGGAACCCATGAACTGCAGAACATGGTTTGATTGAACATGAGGGGTGGGGTGAGCTCAGGCTGCTGCTTCCACTACTGCTACTGCTAAATAATAATTTAATGCTATTTACTGCAAGTAACTACTACTACTACTACTACTACTAAGTATGACTACTACTTAGGACTACTATGACTACTACTACTACTACTACTACTGTTACTATGACTACTACTACTGCTACTACTACTACTGACTAGTTGACTACTACTACCACTACTACTTACTACCACCAGAACTACTACTACTAATATTAATACTACTACTACTAGTACTACCAATTACTACTACTTCTACTACTACTTACTACTACCACTACTATCTACTACTGATGATGAGGACTACTACCGCAACTACTACTGTTAATTTTGCTAAAATTACTACTTACTACTAGTACTAAGTATGACTACTACTTATGACTACTACTACAACAACTACTACTAAGTATTACTACTACTACTACTACTACTGATGAATAATACTGTACTATGACTTGACTATTACCACAATTACTACTGTTAATTTTGCTAAAATTACTACTACTACTACTACTACTACTACTAACTACTACTACTACTACTACTACTACTACTACTACTACTACTACTAC
>CAXAMN010022151.1:601053-637915 GCA_963970005.1 Durusdinium trenchii
TACTACTACTACTACTACTACTACTACTACTACTACTACTACTACTAAGTATGACTACTACTTATGACTACTACTACTAATACTACTACTACTATTATTATGACTAGTTACTACTGACTACTGACTACTAACTACTACTACTACTACTACTACTACTACTACTACACTACTACTACTACTACCACTACTACTACTACTGCTATGACACAAACTCCACTCGGACATGAGATACTCCGGTGGCCGCATCGTGGACAAGTTCCACCACCTACCACTTGACTTTGTCATGGTGTTGCAATCTGGATGAGGATGACAATGATGAGGATGAGGAGAGGATTAGGTTGAGGACCGTCAGCATGGTAGCTCTAGCATGTGTATGGTTAGCAGCGCACAAAGGTTGGCAGCATCCAGCTTTGGCAGTTTGTTTATGGTAGATCAAGCTTGACATGAGCTTGTGATTAACTAACAGGTGCAGCATCAGCAGCTCTAATGTAATGGGCAGTGTGGGCATGCAACTTGTCATCCCTTGGCTGCACGGTACATAAGAGATTAATTAGTTCCGCTTTTAAGTGCCACAAGGCTTTGGCAGTGGCTCACACCTTCATTCTAGAACAAAGCTGTTATCTCTCTCTGTCTTTCTATATCTTTTGTCTCCATGACAAGTCTTGTTCACATTGTGTGATTAATATGTTGCATAGGTGTCACAGACTCCCGGACGCAGTGAAGCAACACTCAAACAACCCAAATGTTCTGATAAAATAATATGTTCAGTCAGGGTACACCAACGGGATTTATTCAATGATCACTGACCCTCATAGTGAAACCAAACTGTCAGAGCCCTGAACTAGCCCACCCACCTGATTTTGTACAAATAAACTTCAATCGTTCTGCTTTGCACGCATAGGTTTTGGCATTATTTGGTCTGCTGAATGATTCGTTATGCTCACAATGAAACCAACCTGTTGGAACCCAGAACTATGCCCACTTCTTTAAAAGATCGCTTCCAGACTCGACAGCCTTTGAATTGTGTCATCCCTGAGTATCACTTCGGTATAAAGAGTGCCTTGTGGTATCCCTCTTGACAATTTACATCTATCCTTCCAAGGTATGTTGGGGTGACCCATGGCTACATCGGAAAAGATGCCACCAGCAACCGCAGCTTGCAGTCCCTGACCTGCCGGATTCTGCTCTGCCAGAAGGCCTGCCTGGAGCTCTTGATGAACTTCATGGAGGCGGACTGCCTGGAGTGGCCGGTGGCAGTGAGGACATCAATCCGTGAGTCATCATCAGACCACAAAGCATTTCGACAGAACCTTGGGCTAAAGTTGCAACCTTGTTTTTTGGTCCACAGACTAGTGTTTGAAGTCTTAAAACTGCCATTCTAGACCATGTCACTGAAGAGTCTTGAGGCGACTTGCTTCTGGAGATGAAACATGGCGTGCTGGGTGGCCGGAATCTGCAGAAAGGTTCTGGCAGCTGATCAAAGACACTTGCTTTTTCAAGTTGTTGATGTTTCTTTTTTAGAATCTATTCTTTTCCAAAGATGTGTCAACGTCTCAAAAAACCTTCAGAAAGGACCTTTGTCAACACCAGTTGAGTTTGACCCGGTTGAACCAAACAATCATGCTTAGGGCTGCATCTATGACTTGGAATACTGGAGCTGCCTGACATCCCTGGTGAAGAACCGCAGATCCAGCAGCGAGTATCTTGAGGCACCTCAGCTGTCTGAAGAGATCAATGGCGTCAAAGAGTTGCTCTACCAGGAGGCAAAGGACAAGAAGGCCCAACTCAAAAAGAATGACGAAGATATAACTGAAGTTGTCATGGCTGTGCCAGAGGAGGGTGAGGTGGAGGAGGATGAAGATGACACAATCAAAACAACATTTGGCCATATGGTGATTGGGGAAACTGAGAAGCCGGAACTGCCCTTCAAAAAGAATGCTGAAGGGACTGAGATGGCCAAGCTCAATGACAAGCTCTTGAATCTCAAGAAAATTGCACAACGGAAGGTCTGGTTATGTCAAAAAATGTCATATGAATTGTACCCCATTGTTTATCTTTTTATTGGGCTCCAGTCAAAGAACTTCAGTCAATGAAAGCTGAACTGGCCCTGGTTCAGGTGGCCACAAACATCAAGTTCATCATTGAACCAAATTCCGAGAACGAGCTGGTGGACTTGTACATGGACACCTTCCTCAAAGACTTCTCTGGTGAGTGGTGCCTCACATGAAAATAGATGGTCCTTAACTTAACCATCTTTAGAGGCATTTACAACCTGGCACTGATTAAGGCAAGTTCTTGGAATGTAACCATCTGAACCAATCCGAATTTTTGTTCTAGCAGCCCCCAAATCATGCTTGTGGAGTTTCTGGGCCTCCTACCAGCATCAATCAGGCGCAGCCTCCATGCTGGTGATGAACCTCACTGCGCGGCAACTATGCTCCATATCTTTGACAGCAAGAAGTGTTCGGAGGCCAGCAGCCAGCCGAAGGTACGCCCACCACCACTGAGAGAGTCTAGGTTGGCATTAATATGGTACATTTTGGATATGCACATGTTCCAACATGGGTTTAACTTCCCTGCTTGGCCCTTCTGTGCTACACATATCTCAGGATGGTCGTTTGCCAAGGGTCCTATCAGCCATCGCGTGCCTAGACTGATACACAATTATTTGTTTGTCAGTCAGTCAGTCTGAGTCAGTCTGACAGTCAGGGTCCAGCTCTGAAATCCCTACTGCCCCTGCATATTTTTTTGAGCTGGGGCAAAAATGAAGACCTGGGGGTGGCAACTCAAACATGCTGGTTTTATTTTATCACTCCGTCTAAGGAGGGTCCGCTTCACTGACAACTGTGATGGAGCCCCTGTTTTCAACCCATGTGACATTGTCATGATCAATGATGGTGGCCGTGGAGGAGGGCTTTGGCAGTGGATGGTGAGATGCAAATTTCAACTAACTTGACCAAACCGTTTATGATTATTTATGTTGTCCCTGCTTCAAATGTACATGTTCAACCATGTAGGACACAAAGCAGCCCTCACTACATTCAAGAAGGGTGATGTTTCCATCCCACGCTGTGAAAAGCAGCTCATCGTTGTTTATGATGAAGAGTCCATCATGGAGAGGCTGGGGCCCATGCAGGAGAATTCATCATGTTTCAAGCACTTACTGGTTACCATGCCCTTCATCTTAAAACAAACAAAAACATTCTTTGGGAGGCGTGACAGGAAGCAAAACTTTGCAGTCAAGCAGTCTGAGACGGTGCACGTCCTCATGCCACCAAATGGCCTGAAGGTTCTCAAGAAAAAGAGGCCAGCCTTCATGTTTTGTCACTTGCCATTGAACTTGGAATCAACCATAATAATCAACCAATGATGCACCTGGTGAACCCCACTCCACCCCACTCCAATCAAGCTTTACGTCTACTTGCCAGGCTCCATTATAATGGAACCAATCGTGGCGACACGATATATGGAGTCAAGTTTCCCAGCTATGATTCTCCGGCCGTGTGGAAATTGAAGTTCGGGGACAAGAAATTGATGTATGGGAAGCACAGGATGGCAGTGGGAGGTGCGGCACCAGAAGGATCTGAAGGTGAGCCATCAGGAAAGGGATGGAGTAGCTGAAAGTTGATGAAGCCGGCTTTGATACCATCCACCCTCTGTTCAGACAAGTGTATCACAACCCAACCCTCACTTCTTTGCAGGACGCCGGCATGACAATGTCGAGGAACCGGCATTTTACCATGCAGGGCTACCGGCCCTGGATGAGGAAATTGTGCACTGCTACTCCGTGGGTGGCATCAATGATCTAACACCAGGCATGAGCTCCCACCGGGTTGAATCTATTATTTCAATGTGAAGTACATAAGTTTACTTATCCTCAGTGCCACTGTCAGGAACCCCTGACAAACCATAGTTAAATGTATGGTTCCTGATTTCAATTTTGCTAAGACACTCTTGGCCAACCCTCAGTCATTGAAACTAGAGCCACTGTTTTAGGTGACGGCTCAGCTGCATTCCTGGCGGTGGAGAAGAACATCCTATGTCGGCCTGGTGTTCTCAGAGCACCATGTCCCACAGCTGCATCAAATTGGAGCTACTGGACAACACATGCTAATTGTTAGTTATGTGCCAGTTGATTAGAACCTGGGACCCAGGAAGATTTGATTTTGATCATGTAAGGCCAAGCTCTTGACGGAGAGAGTGGAGAAGCTCACATTTCAGGCGATGCAGAACCCCAAATCCCCTCTGTTCACCAATGAGCTCATGAAGGTGATCCGGGATTCCAAAAAGGGAAGCTGTTCCAGCGCCACTTGAATCAATGAGACTTACTTTCCAGCATTTGCAGGTAGATTACCACTGGCGGACAAGACTCCTTAATGCCATGAGTGTTTCATGTCAATGAGCACAAAACGGTATCATCAACTACCAACCTATTCCATTAAGTGCATGTTTGGATGAAATGCATCAGGTTTGGAAGTTTCAGCTGATCATTAATCCTTGTAAGGACAACAAGGATGAGAAGCCAAAGGATCCAAAGACAAAGAAAGAGAAAGGGAACCGTGCGCCAAAGGAAGAAGAAAAACATGAGGAGGAGGAGGATGAGGAGGAAGGGGAGGACCTGGAAAGCCCAGCAGAATCAGGTCTGCCAAAAGCAGAGGAGGAAGAGCTTGAGGATGAGGGCTGTGGAGACAAGACTCCAGAATGGATCAACACTGAGGGTGAGGAGACAAGTCCCCCTTCGGACATGGAGAACCATGAAATCACAAAGTTGAAGGAAGAAGCGGATGCAATGGAGGGTGGGAAGAAACCTCGCAAACCTCGTGGAAAGGCTGCAGCCAAGGCAAAGGCCAAGGCTCAGGAAAAGGAAGCCAAGGCGCAGGAAAAGGAAGCCAAGGCTCAGGAAAAGGAAGCCAAGGCTCAGGAAAAGGAAGCCAAGGCAGAGGCCAAAGCTGAGGCGAAAGAAGCAAAGGCTAAGGAGAAGGAGCAAAAGGCTCAGGAGAAGGAGCAAAAGGCTCAGGAGAAGGCGGCAGCCAAAGCAAAGGCCAAAGAAAGTAAAAAGAGGAAAGAGCATCCGGAGAGCCAGATTGATGAAGAGGAGGAAAATGATGAAGCAGAAGAAGAAGAAGTTGAGGAGCAGAAGGCGCCAGCAGGGAAGGGAAAGACCAACCGAAAGAGGAAGAAGGGGGATGTGGCAGAGACTGAGAAGGACTGTCCCTAGCTTCAATGTCCACTCAAACAGTTAAATTGTTTGTGTAATTTGGCCGAATAATTGATTTGATTAGTGAGGTGTCCCATTCAGAGGTCTGTGGGTTTCAAATCCCTCCACATTACTTCAGCACTAATGGCTTCTCATACCAAACCACTGTCACCAGCTCAGCTTATCCTTCCCAGGACAATGTTGCCAAGAAGCTTCGCCAGATGGCCAAAGGTGCCGCTTCTTCCGGGAGGAGCAAGGCCTGAAGCAGGCGGCATCAGGAGCATTTTGAGCTCGGCTTCCGGATTAGGAGTGTTGGAGGGGAACAAAAGTTTATGACAATGAATGAACTTATCAACAAATATGATGTTTGACATTGTCGCTTTCCTCTCGTTCCCCAGGGTCACTCAATGGGGTATGGAAGCCATAATACCTATGGTTCAGTGACGCAGTGATGGGTGATATCATCCATTTTCACCGGAGGTTTGAGATGGAAAACCGATGACAGCAATTGCAGACTGCATGCTGGCTGTCTAAGTCTAAGTATTCATGAAAGCTATTTTTTGACTTGAATTGAGTCTGTATGTCCAACTGTTGAACCATCAATCTGTTCATTGACCGTTGGAACAAACTGTGTTTGAAGCTTTCATTGATGGTTGGAACAAACCATGTTGCAAGCTGTGGGATCAAGCATGTGGATCACACAAAGGTTTGTGATCACTCATGCCGATCAAACTAGGGTCGGATTTTTCGGGTTTAGAATGCCTGAGTTGGGCAACCTCGATCCTCGGCTACCAACCAGAGTTCTGTTTGATTTGAATGAAGGGTGATTAATATGATTGTGTTTCCTGAACCCTGAACTTTGGTTGAACTCTTGGGGGGTGATGAAAATGACAGGGACACTCATTCAGGAAGGCTGGCCTGGACTATGAGCTGGAGTTCATTAGTGAGTTGGATCAACAGCTCCGTGAGATGACAACCTGCATCCACAGTCCAAAGATTGCTTTTGGTGATTCTGGGATGCAATGCAGGAGTGTTGATTTGAGACCTGCCCCACTTGGAATCAACATCTCGACCTGAATAATTAAACCATTACATATTTGGTGGTATGGGACATGCCATCCGGAAAGAACACCGTCAATAATCAGAGAATTGGTCAAGTCAAACATTGAAGTTCAGCCCTGCCATTGCACTCCCATTAGCCCTGCTGAGGATGCCTTGAAGCGTGACATTTCCAGGATGCCCAAGGTGGATCTTTACGGCGCTGGGTTGCCCTGCCAACCGGTGAGCTCAGCTGGAAAGAGGAAAGGGCTGGCACCTGGACTGGATTGTCCTTTTTTTTGGTTTTTGGAGAACCTCATTCATTGGATCACATGGTTTGATTCATTTAGAGAATTGGTTGGGTGTCACCCTGTCCCATTAAAAATACCTGTAACAGGCTCAACCTTATTATTGGGATTGGCATCCATGGTTACAGGGAACGGATACACCCAAAGTACTAGTTGGATCCATCCCCAGTTGAGGAAGATCCCCGGGCAAAATGCTATGGAGCATGCTTCGATTACATCCAGGTGAAGAAGCCAACTGCGGTACTTTTGGAGCAAGTGCCTGGGGTGGTCCGGAACAAGAAGCTGAGGAAATTGCTTTTCATCAGGTGGATGAACAAGTTTCTGGGTCCTTAATGGTTGCACTTGAACACAATTTGATGTTCATAACCCCAACTTACATCCTGTTTGCAATCATCAACGAACTGGCAATGGCAATAATTGTTGATTTTCACTTAGGAAGTTGTTCCTTCATTCCTTGCAAGTGGCCCTGGGAATTATTTTTCTTATTGATCAAAACAGGGTTCCCAGGGCCTCTTGACAAAATGGAGCTGGAATGGGTGCCACCATGAAAGCTATCATCCCAGGCTGAAAGGTGTGAAAGACACCAATGGTTCCCAGTTCTATGAGATCGACTTCAAGATCCTGAATGCATGTTGGCATGGGCTTCCTCAGAGCCGCAAGCGTTTGTTTGTGGTGGCGCTCCGGAGGAAGAAGATTAAGAGAAGGTTCAGGTGGCCTACTCCCTCGAGCAAGCAGAGATCTTTTCAGTCTGTCTTGCTTCCGGTCAAAGGAGGTGGACGAATCTTGGGTGCACCAGATCAAACCATTTGTCATACAATATCAAAAACAAAGCTGGACCCTCAAGATCGTTTTCCTCCATCAACCAGTGGTTTGGGGTTCCACGTCAATCTGCAGTGGAATATGTAATAACTTTAATTCAAGAGATATCCAAAGATCATTTCCTTTTTTAGAGGGTGTCATCCTTGGAAGTCATGATCATGGCTAGAACTCTCTTCCCCAGGACCTTTGAGCCCACATTGCAAAAAGATGTTGAAGAAGGGCTTGAAGCGGGTGCGAGAGCTGGGAGGTGATCCCAAGAAGGAGATCTGGTTGATTGATGTTGGCGCTTCCAAAAAGTTCCAGAATGTTCCGAAGCACCAGATCACTCCCACCCTCACGAAGACCAGGGCTGCCGGTGGAGGATTTTGGCTAACAAAGCTGAAGCGACGCTTGCTACCCAAGGATTCTTGGATTCCTGATCTTGGTAGTTTGTGCAAGGCTGTTGTTTTTCTATTTTGGTCTGACCCTATTATATTATTGTGTGGTCACCAAATCCAACCCTTGTGTTCCCAAATACAATGTGTTTTGATGGGTGTATGGGTGTTACATCCCCAAGTATATCTTTAGATAAGTTGGATTGGCCCTTAACGCTCATCACCAGGAATGCCTACGACTTCAGGGTATTCCTGGTGATATTGCAGATCTGGCGGTGGCGATGGGAGTGTCCCCATCCAAAGTGATGGGGGCTGCTGGCAACGCGTGGCCGGTGCCGGTGGTGGCAAAGATCATCAAGCAGATTGCACTGGCTATGGATTGGTGAAAAAGAAGGTTAGTGGAGGGCAGGGTGGGCAAACGGAAGGGTAGTGCACAGAAAGGGTTTTGCAAAAACCTATTCATGGAAGGCGTGTGACCTTCATAGAACCCAAGACTGTTCCATGGACAGTTCATGGAATTATGGGCCAGTAGGAGAACTGACTGCAATGCAATTCCAGACACCTTCACAGAACTTCATGGAAGGTCTTTTTGATGCACTAAGTTGATATAAGTGATTTTCGCTGACCCCCTTTCTCCACACACCCTCCGTTTAATTGGAACCATCTTCCGGTGAGGAGACCACACCAACCTGGTCATGGTTCAGATCCTCCAACCTGCCTGCTCCCAGGTCCCTGCCTGGATGGTGTCAGCAGCAGCGGCGGCGGCTGCTGCTGCTGCTGGGGCTTGGCGTGGCAGGGCAGGGGGCAGGGAGCAGGGAAAATAACTATAGGTACTTTTGAACTATCATAAATGCAAGTCAGATGCGTATATATATATATATCATTGTATACACCGACCGCGCGCTCGCGGATTGTTTTTCGCGCGTGGGACGCCTCCGTCGCGCGGTGCCCTGCCGCGGACTTTGTTGTCTGCCGCGCTCTGCGCCGCGGCGGCTGCGGTTACCCACGCAGCACCACGCTGCGTTCACCCTCGCGGCGCCACCAGGAACACACGGGAGGCGAGCGGCCCGACCGCAACTCCAATCTCCTCATGGCCGCCGGCGGACCGCAGCGGCAATGCGTCCAGTCGCCAGAGACCCGCGGCATCTGCGCCGCAACCGCCCAAATCTTGGCGGTGTTGAAGTCGTGGCAGAAACCCTCCAGCACATACACCGCGTCACCGACGCGCAGGCGGTCACCCGCTTGCAGTATCCGCGGCCCAGCCGCGAGGAGTGAGGACGCGCCGCAGCACGCGAGGATATGCGTGCGCTGCTCCGACCCCTCCGCCATTAGCGGCGGCTCCAGCCGCCAGGACGTGTTGTCGGGATCGACGGGCGGCCCCTCTGCCGCCAGCAGAGCATCCTGTATGTATCGCCACAGCACGCCTGTGGACAGCGCGCCCCCCGCGCGGTTCACCAGATGCGCGTAGTGATCGGCAGTCGACCCCTTGTACCGCTGATGGCAGGCCTCCACCGGGAACATGTCGACGTAGTGGCCAAGGTTCCGGAGTTGCTCTGGGTGGTGTAGCCTATAGTGGTGCTTTGGTCTCGCGCTGGCGGGGTACGCTGCGTGGAAGGCCTGCTGGTGCACGGCCTGCGCCGCCGCCAGCTCCTCGAGGGCGGCTTCCCAGTCCGGCGCGGCGCGGGAGCGGCACGACCGCAGCCGCGAAACTGCCGCCGCGCAGCGACACAAGGCTCGCAGGCTCGACAGCTCAACGTCTGCTGCGCCGGCGCCGTACTTCTCCGCGTACGGCGCAAAGAGCGGCAGGAGCGCCGCACACATGGCGCCGCTTCCTTTTTGGTTGGTGCCCTCCCACAGGCACGGCCACAGCATCCGGTCCCTCCAGTAGGCGGTCTCGCCATGCTTGCGCCGGGCGGCGCAGCGCCGCCAACCGTCGCGCTGGATCTCCGCCGCTACAGCAGCCAGAGTGACCGGTGTCTTCTGCTCCAAGGCCCGGCGGAAGAGCAACAACTCCGAACTGACAACGCCGTTGCAGAAGTAGTTGTGCGCCGGGTCCATCAAGGCCACGGACGGCGGCAGCCATGCCCGGCTGGCCGGAGCAGCCAGGAGCGTCTCTGGCTCGACTGCAAAACCAATACAGCGATCCCGCTCCGTGCGCTCGGCCTGCGTCCGGCAAGGTTGTTGGAGATACCGGTCGTAGAGCTCAAACAACTCCGCGTCTGTGATGCGGCGGCACCGCCGCGCGTCCGCGGAGACGTGCACGAAGGCAGGGTTGGTCTCGGGCACGCGGCTCGACCGCTGTAGAACGTTCGTGCAGCGGAAGCAAGGTTTGAGAGCGGCCGCGCCCTTGGCGGAGAAAGTCTCCGCCAGCCCCTCGTAGTCACCAACAAACCCCCGGCGCACCACCCGATGGCCGAGGACGAACCCGGGATCCTCCAAGCCTTGCTGCCGCCAACAATCCACCAAATCCCGCGTGACCGTGGCCCAGCCACTGGCCGCTGCCTGATACACAACGCGCGGTACCACCGCGACCGTCCACCACGCCTCTGGTTTGTGCTGGTGCCCGTCCAGGACTGTGGCGTACACAAACATGCAGGACTTCCTCTGCTGCGTCTCCAAGACGTTCCCCGCCGTGCAGCCATCCGCCGCCAGGACCCACTCCACTTCGGCGGGCCAGTGCTGGGAACGGTGTCTGAACGCGGCTCTGCCGCGGTGAAGGCCTTGTAGGAGGCGCGCCATGTCGGCGCAAGCGCACACATGCTGACCCTGTCCAAGCGCGAGCACTGTCTCCGGGTGGAAGACGTCCATCCTCGCGGCGTCCACCGCGACCCCCATGGCGTCCGCAGCAGCATTGGCCAGGCCCGCCCGCGCCAGCCAGCTTACATCTCTTCGCCGGCGGCATGGCGGCGGACGCGTGAGCCGAGAAACTGCACGCGCGCAAGAAATGTCCCAAGTCACCAAGACCGCTCACCTCGCGGCGCGTCGAACCTCTTTTCCCCCCGGCGCGCGTCTCATAATTTCGGCGGACCTACCGCCAGCATGCCTGTCGCATGGGGGGTCCCTTAGATACCTCAGACCGTCGATACCTCCAGGAATATTTATCTATTATTCCTGGAGGGTTGAACATCGATTTGGATAATTATTCCACAGGGTGGGAACCTCCTAGAATAATTTCTGGCATCTTAACATAATTTAATAATCCTATAGGTTTAGGTAAATAGTCCAAGGTGTCACGACATCACTCTTGGAAAGCTTTGAAGCAGCGTGCAATCTTGAACAGAAACAACTTGACACACATCCAAGTCTCTCTCAAAATATTCCAGCAGTATGTGACCTCTAGATTACATATGGAATATATTTTGTAAACTGACCAATCCCCAGTCTCTTCACCTAATGTACTGCCAAAATCTGTTGGATCCATTTCAATATATGTATTTGAATCAAAAATCAAACATCCCAAGCTCATATCCAAAAGCTTATTGTGTCCAAGAGTTTCTTTCTGCATTCAAAAAGACGACATCGATTGATATCGACTGTTTTGATTCGACTTATTAATTTACCTCTATTTGGTATGGACCCCTCTGGATCCCTCTGAGATGATCGCTCAGTTTGGACAGCGCTTTAACATATTTATACCTTAAACAATTATTCCACGACAAGCTCCACGGTGGGGTATGGCATACCTGCATGGAAAAATATTCCAGAAAAATATTCCAATACGTAAGGGTATGCCTGGCATAATTTCCCAAGGCACCCGCCATCCTGTCGCGGGCCTACCGTTTTTCGCTTGTCGACTCAGCGAGGCAGAGGGTCACTGGGCCCGTCCCACCTGCGACCACTGGGCCTCCATGCGCACGTTATACGCGGCCGCCTGGCGGCACCACCGCAGCCACTTTTCGGCCCGCTGCACGGTGAAGAAGAGATCCGACTCCCGCGCGACATGGAGCAGGTGATCAACGTGCATGCCGCGGAGCACACCATCACAATGCTCCAGTGTGGATTTGCAGGTCACCAACGCCGCCTCCAGATCAGAGCGCGCGTCCATCCCACGCAAGTGCCGCAGCTGCAGCGCTGCTTCGAGACTGTCTGGGGCGCGGCTATAGACCTCGACAACACGCGCGCACCGCGCCTCCAGGGGCTTGTATGCGCCCGGTACCTGGGGACAGTCTGCCGCCCAGAATGGCGGCGTCGTAGGCTGCGGCTCGGCCGCTACGACTTGTAGTGGGAACGTTTGGGCCATCCGAAGCGCTGGCCACAGGCGAGTCCACCGCCACCGTGACCACGGGCGGATCCACCGCCGCCGGACCTGCGGGCGGAGCCACCGCCGCCGGACTTGCGGGCGGACCTGCCGCCACCAGAGGAGCCGGGGCCCGACCGCGCTGCGGCTCCGCCGCAGATGGCGGCCACTGTAGGCTGGTCTGACGCGGGCTCGCCGCTGCTCTGCGGAGAAGCTGGGAAGTGCGGGTTGGCCGCGGGGCGCCGCGCGAGCGCTCACGCTGCGTCGACATGACCGTCTGAACAGTACTCTGCTGCGGGACAGCTTTGTCGTCGGTATATGATATGACGCACCAAAAAATTTAGATATACACATATACATATATGTGTAAAGATATACACACATATACTATATATATACGCACGGTACACCGCACATATATGTCGGTGCAGGTGCACAGAGCGCGCCGGCAGAGCGCACGCAGAGCTTTTTCCGCTGGGTGTCGCGTGGACGGCCAAAACGAGCGGACCAGCCGCTGCGCGCAAGTGTACAGAAGATGCAGAGAGACACGGAGACCGCGGCCCAGCCGCGGTATATACCGCAGTTGCGCGCCAAAAACCCGCGGCCCAGCCGCTGCGCCCTGCTCCCGGGCGGGCGGTCCTGCCGCCGCTCACTCTGCCGCCTTGTCCGCGTCTGCGGCCTTGGCCTTGGTCTTGGCCTTCTTAGGACGCTGGGCCTTCTGCTGCGCCTTCTCGGCCCGGTTCTCTTCCTCCAAGCTCTTGGCGAACTCTGCCGCAGGCTTGAGCTGCTGGATCAGGGCTAGATCCGGCTCCTCTGCCCGCATCGGCTCGTTCCGGGCGGACCGCGCCACGCATGTTCGACGAACCGCTCCAGCGACTGCACCGCGCTATGCGCGCCAGTCAAGTATACGCTGTCTGCGGGGTCCCGCGCGCCGGCGGCACCCACCGCGCGGCGCATCCGCGCAAGCGTCTGCTCTGCTGGGCCCAGGTGCTTCGTGGCCGCCGCCAGGAATTTCCGACTCGCGGCCTGTTGTTGCGCAGCCACCCGCTCCGCCTGCGCGGCTGCCCGCCGCGCCTCGCGCTCGGCCTGCGCCTGTCCTTTCCCGGGCTCATCTGTGTCCTGCTTCTTCTGCGGCCCCGCCGCGGGGACGGCGAGCTGCGGCTCTGCCGCGTCGAGCGCTTTCCGTTTCGACCCGCTCTTCTGCGTTGCGTGGTCCACGCGGTCGAGCTGGCGCGCAGCCTCATGCCCCTCTTCGTGGCTGATGCCTTGGTCGTTTATCTCGAGCTGGTAGTTGCCCTTCTTGACCTGTTCTTCTGTGAAGCCACGGCACAGCCACACCTCCATGGGCAGGAACGGCCCGCCGCGGCTCGACCGCGTCGTGCGCCGCTGAAACCGCCGCAGGGTCTCCTTGTACGCGGCCTCCACCGTCTCCCACTTCAGGCGGCTGTCGGGGCTCTGCCGCCGCTGTTCGGCGACTTGCTGGTAGAAGGCCAGCTTCTCCTCCGCGGACAGATCCGCCGGCCACGAGAGGCCGTGGCGCTGGCGCTGTTTGTCGACCGTGCGACAGCTCTGACACGCACCGGCCTGCGGCACTGCCGCCAGGAGCCCGCAAGAGACGCAGCACTTGTGCTCACCTGTCTCGGGCGGCGCTACCGCCGCCTCCAAAGCACCACCACCACCACCGGTGGGCGGACCGGCCGCCGCCTCCAAACCCACAGGACCGGTGGGCGGACCAGCCGCCGGCTCCGGTGACTCCAGCACCAAGGTGGGCTGTCCATCCTGGCTCGCCATGGCGCCAACTCCCGTTCTATAGCTGATCCACAAAAGTGTCTGCAGCGATCGCGCGGTCGCGCCGCGAACACGGAAATGTCCCCGGAGGAAAAACGCCCAAGTAAACTGTGACCGGTTTAAATATCTATATCCTATACCTGGTAAGCGAAGAACCTACAAATTTGTGGGATGGAAAACAGGAACCAGGGTTTCAGCCAACTTTAGAGCAAAACCCGGGTTTGCTGAGGAAAGCCAGGTTCTGGCATGGCTCCAGCAAATTGAAGCATTCCAAGGCACATATAGAGACTTAAGACAGAAGATTCCAAGTGTGTGCTTGTTTTTGTAGAATAACATTGCATTATATTGCATTGGCATCATTTTTGTGAGTATATTCGTTGATCCTCCTTTGCTTGACGCATCATGAGCGCAGCTATTGATATGCACAAGGAGCCAGGATCTCAGAGCTCCATTTGGTGCTCCTGATCTTATTTCACCTCCAAGTTGTGCTGTTTGCTCAGTCTTTGATCAATCATTGCCATTTTGTGGTGACTCCGCAGCCACATTTTGACCATTACCGAAGGGGTGAGTCTCGTTCTAGCCGTAGATTGGGTTCCTTCACATGTCGTTCCGGAGAAGCCGTCATGAGAAGAAGGATGACGCGCCTGTCGATGTGACAGGTGCTTCCCACATTTGGGATTCGGTGGAGGATTTGCGGCGACCACTGAGGGCTGGGAAGGGGCTCTTGCATGAAAAAACAGGTGATGGGTGTGACAATGCCACGTGCATTCTCAATGCCACCTTGTTGGAGCCCCTTCTGCACATGATGTTCGACCAGAACCACATGAAGCTCCCAGAGGTAGACCAGCTCCGAGACGAGATCTTGCGCGTGTGCGAGTTGAATGGCCAAAATGTAGGTGATGATCAGCTAGCCAAGGATTCGTGGACTATTAAGAAGCATCTAGGGCATGTCAAGCGAAAGGCTCGTAGAAGAGAGTTGCCCAGGGACCCTCAGTTGATTTTATAGACTTGTGTTGCATTTTGGTTCCCCGGCCGTGTCCCATTCCATCCATGATCTCCAATCCGTTCTCGCATCAAGGACAAGACATTTCAGAGGCTCTGCATTGTGCTCAACCCGATGTTGGAGGAAAGGTGGTAGTGCACGAATGATGAAGTCAATTTGTAGATGATCAATAGAGTTTGTTTCACACCCTTAAATCGTGAGGAGATCGCTGATGCCATCAATCGCAAACATGGTGATGCTTCAGAGGCGGGGAGAATTAAAGAGATCATTTTGTTTCAAAAAGCACTTTGCTTGCTTGGGCCTCTCAAAGAGTCCTCAGTTGCCAGGATGATACCACAGATTCGGACAATGGCGATGATGCAAGCCCTAGGCGTGCCCGAGATGTAGTTCCGCCAGTGATTGAAATCAAGGAAAAATGTATGGAATCTGAGATGCCCAAAGCTCCTGTAGAACCAGAGATCCTCCATGATTCCCAAGCTCCTTTTACTCAAGAGGGTCAAGTCCATGATTCCCAAGCTCCTTTTACTCCAGAGGGTCAAGTTGCCGGCGACTTAGCTCAACCTGCTGGCGGCAAAGTGGAGTCAGATGAACGGCATCACCCAGAAGCCTGTCCAGAGCCAAAAGCTCCGATTGTCTCCCCGGATGCGGCTGCTATTTCGACTGCTGGTGATTAACCTTTGTTTATGTAATTTTTGTGGTGGGGAATGTGAGTTTGCAATGGAACAACGTGAGTCTCACTATTCATTCTATTCTGTTTGCGCCGTTAGCATTTGAGGTGAACAGGCAAGCTCCGAAGAAGTTGGGGCTGACACCGACTCCATCCGCCAGAAGCTTGAAGAGAAGAAGGTGCAGCTTCAAAGGCGGGAAGCCTACTGATCTTCTCTAAGTGGATCACTGGTTTAGTTGGAGTGCACTGCATCTTAAATCATATAGGATAAACATATGACACCAACCGACTACTCAGGCTTCGTGAGCGAAGAGCAGCTGAGCCCAAGCCATTGGAGACTACACGATGTTCTGAGCCCATTGGGAACTACAGCCTGCACCAGCATCCAAAGTCAAGTTGTTCAGGTATCCTTTGCATTCTTTGTTACTTTAGTTGTTGCCACCCCTCTCTTGCTGTCCACCGCAGGAGCGCAAGTTCGGGACACTGATGAGACTCAGGCCATGACGACGTCTCCAAAAGTTCCGTCTGCAGAAGAGCTGAGTGTTCCTGTTTCCCCATCAATTGATCCTGAAGCACGTCGAGAGAAGTACCAGGGGCAAAGGGTTAAGGGTGTACCCACTGCGTGCAAGGCCAAGGCCGCCAAAACTGTTACCAAAGTTTTGGGGGAAGAATCTGATGCAAGTGCTGCACAAGCACAGCCAAAGGCGTCAGCTGAGCAGCAGGCCCCCAAACAGCTGGATGAGTCAAAAGAAGCAGTTCTCACTCGGCGTGATCAGTTGAAACAAAATCCCAAAAGGAAACAGAAAAAGGGTCGCAGAGTGCTGAAAAAGGTGAAGAAGGCCAAGGGAGCCAAGGCAAGAAAGTCAGGTGTGTCAGCCAAGCCTCGCAAGCCTCGCACTGCGCAGGCTTCAGGTAGCACAGAGTCAGTGAAAAAGATTAGGAATGGGGGTGGCAAAAACGGGAAGGGCAAAGGACGAGCAGAGAAGAAATCAAACACCGGTCAAAAACGATCGCGTGTTGAGGTTGCAGAGGGTGGGGTGAGCAAGAGCTCCAAACGCAAGGCCACAAAGGCCAAGCAGGTGGATGAACCATCTTCCCCTGCAAGGAACCCACCATTGGTGTTTACCGATGGTGCTCTTTCCCCATCGGCGCACCAGTGTCTCATGGAAGTGTTGGTGGGCCTGTGTCAGAGGATTGACACCTCGGCTCCCCTAGAAGATTTCAAGAAGATGTTGAAAGCAGAGCTTGTTTATCCAAAGGGTGTATTCAGGCCCAACATCTATTGGCACAGGCAGTCTTGCGGTCTCACAGTCGTTGCGGCAAAGAAGGATGTCTTTAATTTGTCTTGTCCCGACATGCCCGACAGTGAAGATTACCACCGGACAGCGGTCGCAGCTTCTCTTGCAACCATCATGGCCACTTGACTTCGTACGCTCTTACTTTTTAGGATTGTCCATCGTGCGTGATTGGAAGATATGTGCCCCTTCAGAGTCCGAGCGTTTGTGAAATGAGGCTTCCCACATGAACAAGGCCGGCATGTCAGAAGTTGACCCCGATGAGCTGTCCTCCTTGAAGGACATTGGTCGCTCTGCATTGGCAGCTGCTGCGGATGCATAATAATGAGTTTGTCGCCTGAGGGGGCTGAACAGGTCGATGAGCCTGTTGGCAAATATAGTTTTGGGGACGGTGGGTTTTTCAATCGACTCACTGTTGCACATTGTTGCACTGCACAGCAGGTAACAGGCAGTACATACCTCAGGATACCTCATGTGATCAAGACATTAGGTTTTTGTTGTTTGCTTTGCGCCAGCTGTGCCAAGGGCCAAAGGTTTCCACTGATCGCGTTTCAGGGGCATTGGAGCTGCAGCTAGGAAGAAAACATGTGCATCCTGCGGTGACTCTTGAACCCCATGCAGATTGATAGCGGCCTGCCCAGGCCGTCTTTTTTGTGTCTTAGATTGTGGTCCGCCCAGGCCAGAATGCCTGCTCGGCGTGGGATCCGTGGGAACCTTTGGCGAGTACGCCTCGGCCAGACTAAGAAGAAACGTCGTGCTGGCTAAATTGATTTCTGTTCCGGATTGGGCCTGCTGAGTTCAGAGTGGGACGCACTGTTTGATTGCACCGCAAGATCCTGCAGCGTTTCCAAACCTCCAGCCTGAGTGGGGCAGTTCTATCGATCACCTGCAATGGCTATTGCAAATATGGACGTATTGTTTTGGGACTTGAAAGAGTTGGGGGCCCCGAAAGCAGCGTGGCTAAAGTTGCATGTGTTCAGCTGCGTCAAGGTTTCACCTGCACTTGCAATCCGACTTTGATGATCGATGTTCGGGTATGGTAGGGTTGTTAATGGTGCAGCTTTGAAGGTGTTGCTGCTGCTGATTGCACTCATTTTCTTCACAGAAAACCTCTATGATTTGGAGCAGGCTTGTATATATCGAACCCAACTCACAAAGTCTTCCGTGCAAATCCTTACAACACCTATTCCGTGAAACATGGGAGGAATACGATGTGTTGGAGTTCTATGCTGGCAAGGCCAATATCACACGGGCCATGAGGAGAGGACGAAAGAAGTGTGGCCGGTTTGACTTTTTGTATGACAAGGCTAACTTGTTGCCTGGTCGGAAACGTCTACGGAAACGATCAAGTGCCATGGACATCAACTCACCAGCTGGCCTAGTGCCACTAGACTTGAGCAGTGGTTTGCAACAATCATTATATATCGTGGCTTTGCTTCTTCCCAGTGCTTCAACCATCTGCAATATAATAGTATATTGGTTGCCTAGGCTGGCGCTGGTATATTTGATGAAAGGCAAGAGCCAATCCGGCTTTTTGGCATTTTTTGCCATCAAGTGCGCTTCATGGACACTCATTAACCAAGCTACAAGCGGTCGGTCGATTTGTGCTTCAACCGGCTTCCGGCAGCATGAGTCCGTTCAGCAGTCAAACACAATGTGCGCAAGGACTGTTGGAGACAAATGTTGACAGATGTTGACGCATGCACAGAAACCTATTCAGAATCGAGTGCAAAAAACAACCCTGTCTATAGTGGACTTCCAATTGATTTCATTCTGCCAGGACATCCGTCCTCATTTTGGTATACTGTGCCCTCCAAGGAACGTGGTTTTTGGAACAGCCCCGGGGGAGCTGCTTGGAGTATTTTCCAATTTACCGGTGGTCCATGAACCAGCAGATCCGTGTGTTTGGACTGAAGGCCGTGCCTCATCTCTTGCTAGAGCTGTCTTTTCAACAATAGTGTGTGTGGTGTAGGTTGATGTTGGGTGAAAACAGCTCCAAACAGGTAGAAGGAGCCCGGTGTCTTCCAAGGTCACCAGGATTGCTTGGTGGGTGGCTTTGTATGGCGGGTCAACTCCGAAACATCACTACGGATGGTCAAACCATCAGAACATCCTGAAGGTTGACAAAGGCAAATTGGTTGGTTGGAAGTCCAAGGGTGTCCGCACTGTGGAGCAATACAGGGACAAAACAGGCAAGCGGTGTTGGAAAGGTACACCACAACTTAAAAAGAGCGAGCCGCACGGCCGCAAACGAGGGAAAAGAAAAACAAAACGATCTAGTGCAAAGATACCCTGTAATTCAAACAGACGTGATCACCATTTTTGTTGGCTAAATGGCTGAGGCATTACCCGATGAGGTTTGCTACAGCGATGGTGAGGCTCTTCCCAAAGCTTCTCCGGCCACACCCACCTATCCCACGTCCCGATGTAGTTCCATCAGCTTTGGAGACTTTCAGGTCAATGGGAGATGGCTTTGAGCTCTGCGAGGTTTGTGTCGAAGCTGGATTGGCTGAGGTGTTTACCTATCTGAGGGGCGGTAAGCACCTCAAAGTGCCACCGCATTGGCAGAGTGAGATCCCACACAAGCTGTAGAGCATAATTCGGAACATTTTGCAAATTCAAAGGTTGAAAGCGATCCTCGTGAGTGCAAACCCTGGGTTTGTTGCAAAGTTCTTAGCAACCCATACTTACCCCGTACAAAACCCATATATACGCAGTACAAACCCGTATATACTATTTCCCATCGAAAAAACCAGGTTTTCCTAAACCGTACGTAACCCGTACAGAACCCATATTTACCCCGTACGAACCCGTATTTAATATATGGGTTCTGGGGGGTCGCTTTTTTGGCAGTCCAGTGGACAATTTGCAGACGTTTCAATCAATGATTTGGATCAGGAACCTGCATTCCGGGAAACTGTTTGCATGAGGACGGATCAGTTTGTCACAGTAAAGCATATCAAACAGTCGAACATGCCTCTCGGCTGGTCAGACCTGTCCTGTTGATCACGTCTTTGTTGTCCATAGCCCTTTGTTGCCTGCAGGAGGTGTGTGGGTGGTATTGAGTTGTAGATTGGAGGCTGTCATGTCATCAGTTTCCAACGTGTGGAGCTGCCGCACAGTCGCGGACGGCTTTGCGCAAGTTCGAGATGATGTCATGGATCCTCTTGAAGACCAATCTGAAGAAATGGAACTTCAGAGGGAGATAGAGGCGAGAGGTCTAATTACATGCTCCAAATTTGGATCCCCTGTGCGTGCTTTTGGTTTCAAATTCAATATCAATATCATGCTTGCATCAGGCGTTGGAAAGGCAGCTGCAGGAAGTGGACGGTGCCAAGGCACCCTCTTGGTTTTGAACGCGCCACTCATTCCACAAATCGTAGGCTACCGCGTGTGCAGGTGTCTACATCCGGTACTACGCCGACTGCGACCTCTACCACATCAGATGCTGTTCCCTCATCCGGAGAACGTCGTGTGATTGATCTCTCACCCTCTCCCAACGACAGCATTTGGGATAAAGAGACTGTCCCAGTTTCTCGGTTAGTACACATGAAGTGCAGAGCAAATGAGTCAGTGCACACACACCGTGAAACGTTTTTGTAAGGCAACCTCTCGGGAGTTGGAAGATGCGCTGCGCGCCGCAGATGGCCAGGTTCAGACAAGTGCTCCAGCTCTTCACGAGCCTCCAGCTCACGAGTCTCTTGTTGAGCCTTCTGCTCATGTCCAAGCTGGAACCGGTGCTCCAGAACCGCAGGCATTCTTTCAAACAACGACACGGGTTTGATACATGCACAGAAAACATGAGTATACACACGCCGCATATGGATGTACAGACCCATGGATGCGTAAACACGTCTGTTTGCACACAGGAACCTGCCATTCCAGTTTCTCCCCAAGCTCCTGCCCCTCCAAGTGGGCAAGGGCGGTCACCTACACGCAAGGAGCTTGTTGAGTGACCAGTTCTCGGCCATTGTTTTTCATCAATGCTTTTGCAGGACAAATTGCGTGAGGCTGCTCGGTCTCAACTCAACCGCATGACGGCGGCCAAGAAGAAGCGCAAATCGATGGAGGCAGCGGAGTGGATCAAACAGGAGTGGGGTAAAAACAAGGGCATGATGATCGAGATGTTGCTTGAGAACAACTTTGACAAAGAAACTCAACATCACAAGGTCACAAACAAGGTTGTCTCATCGGAGCTGCAGATGTGAGAAGTGCGCATGGAAATGGTGATTTGAATTTTATACTCTAGCTGAGGAAAAATGTGTCGCAAAATTGGAGACGGTTATCAAATTGAAGCAGGTGTACCAGGTAGTGCTGGACCAGGGCTGGTATTCGGAGAGGGAGATGAAAGAAGAACTCCATTGGGACAAGAGCCTTTACTCAACTTTTTTGCACAATCCTGTGGGTTCGTCCTTCGTACTTTGGAGCTGGGTTCTTGTTTGTTTATGGTTGGCCGAGGGCAAGGATTGAGGGAGCTAAGCTTGAATGCTCCAAAGATCCTGAGAATTTGATCCGGTGCCTCAACTTTTATAATCTGACCCCTGTGTGCTGTGGTTTGGTCTTGATTGAGTCCAGCCATTTAAGGACCAACCAGTACGATAAACAACTGGAGTATTACGTCACGGTGCGCGAGACCGCCCAGAAGAAGGAGAAACACACCAGCGAAGAAATTCGGTCCAAGGTTGAGCAGGTGAGGCATGCAATAGGAACACACACAAGCGTGCAAGTCCTGTGGTAGCTTTGTGTTCCCACCCTAAACTCAATCAGGTGGATGAGTCCCAGGGACCGAAGATCAAGGAGAAGGCTTTCCAGAAAGTGCTGGATATGCAATTGAGGCCTGACATCGTGGACAGGGCTCCTCAGCACTACCATGCCAATCAGGCACGGACATGGACTGCCTTCCATACGCAACATGTTGAGAGTAGATTTGCTCCAGATTGTGCAAAAGTATTCTTTCTCTCTGATCCACGTGTTGCCCCCTGCAGCATCAAGAGCAGCTTCGCAAATTCATGGAGTCCGTTTTGTCCAAAACGAACAAGCTCCGGTCTCTTCGCAATGAGCTCTCCAAATCCTTTGACGACGCAGCGGCTACAGCGTCCGGTTCTGAATGCAAGTTTGGAACCATTGGTGACTTTCCAGGTTTGCGAGTTCTTGGTGATCAAGTTTCCGTTGTTTTTGTCAGCTAAGTTCCGTGGAAAGCTTGGGCAAGCACATCCAGGCCTTGGAAACCAAGCATGAACAATTCACTGAGCTCATCATGGGTGACGAGGTGACGGGGAGCTCCATGGATTTGAGCGGAAACCGTTTCTTGTTTGCAATCCTTTCCATGTTGGTGCATGCCACAGGCGTTGCCTAGATGCGGAAACTTGTTAAGGTTTTGGGACAAATGCGAGAAAGCCATGAGAGAAGCGACCGTAACGCTACGGCCTCAGCCAGCATATGCGTGTGATTTTGCTTAAGATTGGTTGTCTCTTGTAAGAATCGAGGGATGTAGCATCGCTCCTTTACTGAGGTGCTCCAAAGCCATCTCAGCGCAGGAGAAAGTCAAGTTTGGGGCCTTCCATTGTTGTTTGGTCTTTTTATGTATGCACAGGATGTTGTGAACCGTAGATTGGCAATATATAGTTTAGAGCTCCCCAGGTCTGAAAAGAAGTTTTACACGAAGAAGTCTGGGAATCGAGAGTCTGAGAACAAGAAAAGGCGTCGTGAATCTGAGCCAGAGAAACTAGAGAAGGGTTCAGCCAAAGCTGCGGCCAAAAGGGCTGCAAAGGCAAAGAAGTAATTTTGATTTTGATATGATTTGCGTGATTTGTCCATGAACATGCTTGAGCCAAGTGTGTTGAAGGACATGCATTGTTAGGGACCAATGTTTGAGACTATTTGGTTGGAGGGAGTGACCCTTGCCAATATCGGCGGTCCAGGTTAAGCCAACCGTTTAGTGTCAGCAGAGCCTGGGAAGCTACCCAAGAACCCGGGGCAAAAGAACACATTTTCAGCGAGCGATACTTGTGTGGTCTGCTACGCCGCCATCGTGCACAACCTAAGACTATATAGTTTTTTGTTTTTCAGATTCTGCCAGGTCCTGGGCAAACGTTGCGATCTTTGTCCAAACAGACTGGCGATGGAGTTTCTTGGTTGTACTTTCTTGGCCTGATAATGCTTCTCCCCCCAGGTATGCAGGCAAGTGTCATTGTGTCTCGCCTCAGCTTTCTTGCCTACTGACTGAGGCTCCTTGCACAGACGCGATCAGAACTGCACAAAGCATCGTAGCAAATGTGGCAGCTCTGGGTGACGGTCAGGCTATGGACTTGCTGTCCGAAAATGGGATAGGCGCTTTGGCTAGTTGCCGTCTCCATCACTCGGAGCATGATCTGCACAAGGTCATTCGAGACTTTGACTTGGAGTTGCCTATCCCCCTCTACAAAGTTCCGGGCCAAGATTTTGAAGCACTGCGCATTCGTGATTGGATTAGCTTGATCCTGCGGAAGGACTTGTGGCATACATTGTCCGGTCTGGACAAACCCGATCCTGAAAGATGTCGCAGAATCTGGCGCGATTTTTGGTGCAAGTACCGCCAGCAGAATGGAGGGCACCCAATTTTTGAGATGGAGGCCAAGGGTTTGATCAAGCTGGAGAACAGCGCAGCCTGTTTGTTTCATGGCGATGAAGGCCGTGGAAAAAAGAAGAAACCATACTTTGTGATGAGTATGTTCTCCATCATGGGCAAAGGCACCCGGGCATCGCAGCGATGTCAAGAAGAGCGCTACCTGTCGCAACGCCTGAACTATGGCGGTCACACATTCTTGAGTCGCATGTTAGTTGGTTGCCTCCCCAAGTCCATGTACAAGAAGGATGAGTCAGCCTTGCGAGGTTTACTTAGCTTTGCTGGAAGTGAGGCAAAGCACATGGCTGTTGAAGGGGCGACAAATCCACGAGGTGAACGGTTCTGGCTGGTCACTGTTGGATGTACTGGCGATTGGCCTTTTTTATACAAAGCAGGCTTTCTCAAAAGAAGCTTCTATTCGGGGCCAAAGCAGTCTACAGATGGGGATGGGGATGATTTCAGAGGTTCGACAAAGAACAAAGAGCCTTCAGGAATTTGTCATCTCTGCGTGGCAGACCAATCTGGTTTTCCATATGAAGAAATGGGGCGCGTGTCTCCGAATTGGCTTCGAACCATGAACCTTGTCTCCCCGTTTGCATCACCTCCAGAGTTGCTCCAGGTACCACACAATCCGAGCAGGTCTTCAGAATTTTTCTGCATAGATCCATGGCATTCCTGGCACCTTGGATTGGGCAAGAATTTCTTGGGCAGTGCACTTGTGCTGGCCAATGCTCATTTCGAAGGCTCAACGAATCCCCTACGTTTTGAGGCCATGAGTGAGCATTACTTGGCTTGGTGTAAACGACACCGTCAGCAACCATACTTGACCAAGATTGCAAAAGAGACATGTCATTGGGATGCTAGCTGGCCTTGTGGTGGATGGAACAAGGGCAGTGTGACCACTGTGGTGTGTGCCTGGTTGATTGCATTCTGTGAGGAGTTCATGGAGTCAGTTCAGCGGGATGAATTGATGCTTTTGACTTACCAGGCAGCTAAGCACATTCATTCGGCAATGGAGGCTTTGTACCGTGAAGACTTGTGGATCCGTGACTCTAAGGCCCGAGAGATAGGACAGGACGGAATTGAATTTTTATTCAAATACACTGTCTTGGCCAAAAAGGCATTTGATAGCGGCAAGCGCCTGTTTGCACTTATGCCCAAAGGGCATATGTTAGACCATATATTCCTCACCAGTTTGTACCTGCCTTCCCGCACACAGTCCCATGTATTAAATCTGATGGCTCATGGCTGTCAAAGGTCCGAAGATTTTATCGGACGACCCTCACGGGTCGCGCGGCGGGTATCCAGCAGACTTCAGGTTAAGAGGGTGATTGAGAGATATCTCCGCTCCGTCTATTTTCATTGGAAAGAGGCCGGGTACATTGATTGAGGTGTTGAAGGGTGTTTGAGATGTCACAGTGTGTTGTTGAACGAAATCGCATATGCCCTTTTCATTATCATCATCGATGCTTCTATAATTGGTCCCCAGTACGGACTAGAACACCCAAAGGCCTCCCAAATCTTGGTTGCTTGGATCACAACATGCTGAAGGAGGACGAAAAGGCACGGTGGCTGGGTTGGTGTGGGAGTGGTACAAACCTCAAATATGTAAAACCTGGTTATTCTTGCATACCTTACTTTTTGTAGGATTTTGGATCTCCAGGTATATATATATATATATGATGGAAAAATTCGAGGACCTGGGGCGTCCCAGAGTGGACCTCAATCCGCTTCAAACTCTCAAGCGGAAACTCGAATCAAAACGCCGAAAATCTAGGGCCCCGGAATGTCTAGATTTTCGGCGTTTTGATTCGAGTTTCCGCTTGAGAGTTCGAAGCGGATTGAGGTCCACTCTGAGACGCCCCAGGTCCTCGCAGTGTAGGGAAAAACCCAACCCTGTTTTCTTTTTTCGACTCACGAACTGGGCGGCGCCACCGCCTGCTGCAGGGTCGTCTGCGGCCCAGCCGCATCGGACATCTCCTCTGTGGGCGGGCCAGCCGCGCCAGCCAGACATGCCTACTTAGATGGGCTGTGTTTTTATAACTAGTTATGTTGTTATTTTACATTTAGTAACTATGTGTTAACTGTATACTAACAAGGTCTTAACTATACTGTAACACATTATACTTTCTGTAACTTGTTAACATAATTACTAATTTTCTATAAAAATTACATAACTAACATAATTATGTTAATTAAGTTAAAAAGTTAGCAAAATTATAACTAGTTAGCTCAAGACTTTACATCTAACTACAAGAACAATTTATTATCCAACAAATGATAAAGTTAAAGCCTGTAGGTGTATCTATGTTATTGAAACATGTGTTTTTTAACTTAAAAACACAATTTTTTAACTTAAAAAAGCCTGATGTCCATTAGCTGCATGGCTAACCATGTCTATCAGTTGCATGACCAACCATGTCCATTAGCTGTATGGCTAACATTGTCCTTTAGCTGCTTGTCAATTGGCTGCATAGCTAGAACCATGTCCATTAGCTGCATGGCTAGCCATGTCCAGTGTTGTGAAAAGGCTTGACAGTCATTGTGATTGTAGCATTTTTGTTTTGAGCTGTCTCTATACACTCAGCCATGGAAGCTGAAGCTGGTGTAGAGATCTCACATGTGGTGAGCCTGAAGTACAATGGGAAGAAGCATTCGATCCCAGAGGCCTTGATTGTTCAGGATGCATTTGGCAATGAATATCTGAAGGTGGCAGCCACCAACCAAGTGATCTTGAGGTTGATCTGTGGCACTTGCAAGAAGAATTCCTCTCTGGCTGGTGGACAGAAACTTGGGGAGCTCAAGCAGCAAAGGAACCAGAAAGCTGGCATTGCAAATGCTGAGCAAGAGGATGAAGAATGGCCTGGAGAGCATGCTGATTCTTCAAGTGGAGCCCCCAAGACACAGAAGAGATCTCAGAAGGTGGTGACCTTGGACATTGGTGGTACAGATGTGTGCATCTTGTGCCCAGCCAAGAGGCTGGCTGCTGCTGATTTGATGGTGAAGATGGACAGTGCAATGCTATTTGCAGTTTTTGAACTCCTCAAAGAGGATTGTGAAGATCATGGTCGGAGCAGCAGGAAGTATCAGAGGACTGGCCAATATAGGAAAGCTGGTGGTGGCAGGGATTCTGAAGAAGAACCTGCAGAGTGACACTCCAACCTGAAGGGAAAAACTGGGTGTTCAGCACAAGCACATGTTTTGCTGACATGCTGGTGTCTTAAGCCTGGCCTGTGATAGATTAGCCACTATATATAGGCTGGTAGGTGATGCAAAAACATTAAGTCCCATTATCCATTTTGGATTTGATGAAAGATTGATTGTCAAAGCAGATCTCAAATCACATTATCCTAGTGGATTGAGTTTCATTTTCCATGCTGGAGTCACATTATCCTACAATGGATTGACACTAATCATCACATGTGAAATCACATTATCCTTAGGGATGGCACTCATGATGAATTTTAGAATCACATTATCCTAGTGGATTGACAGCCAATATGCATTTGTGCTTTGGTACTTCCCTATATGCTTGCTTTGCTTTTCATGACACTCAAGTGGGTGCTTGAAAATGTGTTACACAAAAGCATGTCAGCAATGTACATGGAACAAACTTACTTGCAATGTACATGGAACAAACTTACTTGCAATGTACATGGAACAAACTTACTTCCAATGTACATGGAACAAACTTACTTGCAAGTTTGCATCAGAACAAAACTTACTTGCAAGTTTGCACCAGAACAGTGTGAAGCCATGGATGGTGAGACAAAAGCAAAGATGGAAAGGTTGCTTGCAGAGAAGGTTGGGATCAACAAGAAGCTGCAGGGAATCTTGTCCCTGCTGACACTTGCAAATTATGCATATGGAATCAAGCTGAGGCCATCATCTTTGATGGTTCATGACAAGAATCGTGGAGGAGCCATGCTGAATGCCTGGGATGTACACAGAAAAGGTGCTGCCATCTTGGATGCAGGCTTGCAGCCTAAGCTTTTGATTCCTTCATCCATTTGCATCGAGATGGCCAGTGATGGGGAAAGCAGGAAGAGGCAGTTGAATGCCAATCAGAACCTTGCAGCAACTAGCAATGCCATGCTTCCAGCTCCAATTGGCGATGAAAGATACCTTACACTTGGAAACTCCCACTGGGTGATGTTTTGCAAAGCATTGCAGGCTGGATGCGTCAACCCAAAAGGCCAGCAGCTGCATACACCTGCAGAGCTTGAGAAATTGATGGCTGAGGGGTGGGAATGGCAAGCCATTTCAGAAAAGGTTGAGCAATCCTTCCCCTCATTCCCCAGCTTGTGCCAGAGTGCTTTGAACAGTGTCAACTCCAATGCAACCTCCACTGGAGAGCTTGAGGCCATGCTACAGCTCTCAAGCTATTTGAAGAGTGGTGCTACTTTGTCAGACGCTGTGGAAGCAGTTCATGCAGCACAGCCAGTGTGTGGTCAGTATTTGCAAGACATTGCCACCTTTGTGAAGCTCTACACTGGTGGTGAGGATTTCCCATTGTTGGATCAGCTCAAAGGCTTCTGTGTCTTGATTGCATACATGCATATATATATATATTTACAATAAACACAATCATTTCCCAAAACCAATTTGCATGCAGTATCTGCAAAGTTTTGTAAGAAGTATATCACTTCAATTTGGTGTGAAATTGGAACTATCAAGGCAAGAGATTTGGCCCCAGCTTGCTCATTGGAGAGGAAATGATGGGCCTGCTGGCCAACTTTGACTTTAAACAAGATGGAAGCCAATTGGTGATGCGCAGAATTGCATTGCTACATGCCATACTTACATCTAAAAGATGCACAGATGGCTACTCCAAGCTTATTTTCAAAAGTGACCTAGACAAAATGAAAGGTTCACTCAAGGACAGCACAAAGCAAATTGAAGATTTGCTGCTTGGAGCTTGGAAGCAAACCTTGGCAGTCATGAAGACTGGTGAAGGTGAGAAGGCAAGCTTTGCCTTTGGAAAGCTCTCAGTGCGACTGATCTTGGTTCTGCTGGCAAAACAAAAGCACAGCAGAGACACAGTGGAGTTTGATTCCTTTGAAGAAGTGGTCCAGAGGTTTACAGATGAGTTGACTGGCAGGACAGTTTCCAGTTCAAGCCATGCAGGTGGTGAGAAAAAAGTTGTCTGTGGCAAAGTTCAAGACCTTTTGGAGGCCTCTGCTTCAGACATGGCTTTGCTCCAAAACCCCCACCTCACATTGGGCTCTAAGCATCTCACTTGATTTGAATTGTTTTGCTATGGTGGTTTCTTGTTAGTTGTATCAAAAGACCTGCAGCACTGACAAAACCAAGCAAGGTACTGTCACCCAGATCACCCTGATCAGATCTTCACATTCACCAAAGTTGATGCTGATAGCATGGTGTTTGAACACCAGCCTCTGTTTGACAGCAGCATCGTGATCCATGCAGACTTCCATTCTTTGAAACAATGGAAGGTGACCAAACAGCAGCCACCACTTCTTTGCCCTGTTGAACTGATGAACTCCAGGAGTGGTACTTCCAGTGATTCCAGCATCTACATGGACATGTGCAGAGGTGAGGTGCAATCCATTGTGAATGAAGCATACTTGCAGCACCTCCCTGGTGACCAGCTGCTTTTCTCACTGCACCCTTCCAATGTGTTTTGCTCCACCAAGGTGAAAAAGAATGAGATCAATTTGTATCCAGCTGGTGTGGTGCACATGGTAAAACCAGCTGATCTTCCAAAGATCAAAGGTGTTGTCTTGAAATACAATGGCTTCCATTGGACTTTGACACCCTACAGATCATTGCCTGCTTTTGATGACAGCAAAGCAGGCTATTTAGTCGCATACAACTGGGTTCAAACAACAGAGGAAGCAGAGGAAGCAAACATGACAGTGAAGTGGCTGACTATCAGAGGCTTAAGCCTTCCTGTGTTGCAGAATTGTGTCCCCTTGTCAAAGCATGATGCTTTGGTCAGGACAGCCATCACACCATCTGAAAAGGTGGAAGGCGATCCTCCCAGCAAGAAGAGGAAGACAAAGTAAATTGTCGTGCTGGCTGACAATGTCTTTTTGAAAAAAGGCTTCAATAGTGTGTCAATGGTTTTCACAGCTTCTCACTGTCCTCTCTTGCAGCCTCAAGTCCCATTAGCTTTTGTTGCTGTTTACCTGCTACAGCAATTAGCCCTTGGGCTTGGAACCAGCTGACATTTTGTGAGCACATTAGCCAATGGGCTTCAATCTTGGGAATGAAACCTGTTGACATTGTTTGAAGCACATTAGCCAGTGGGCTTGGAAATTTGATGTGTTGGAAAGCAATTAGCCTTCAGGCTTGAGCTTGTTTCTCATGTATCTTCCAATTAGCTTCTGGCTTCATACAAACTGTGCGCCTTCAAAGAAACAATCTGTGAAAAGAACACTTGTACATACTTTTCCTGGCAGGTGTGTAGCTTGCTCAAGCTGCAGGCCAGGCATGAAAAGAACAAATGCCTGGCCTGATGACTGGGGGTCAGGTAGCTTCAAAGCCATGAGATGGACACAGGAAGCTGTTGCCACCGCAGATGGCCAGAAGCAAACTGACCACAACAAGGACTGTGAGGATGGTGACAAGACATGGTGGGAAGCAAAGGCCTCTTGGAATGGCTATAAGTCATGGTGGGATGGCTATAAGTCCTGGCAGGATGACTCCAAGGGCTACACATCCTGGCAGGATGACTACAAGGGCTACACATCCTGGCAGGATGACTACAAGGACTACAGGTACTACTGGGCTTGGCCTGGCCATGAAGCCACAGAGAAACAGAATGACCAGCATGATGACTGGACCTACACAGAAGACCTCAAACAGCAAGACAAATGGTATGAAGCAGGATGGAAGACCCAGGAGGCTATGTGGGATGCAAACCTGGCACAACAACAAGTAGCCCAGGAAGCAGGGCACAACTATGAGCTGTGGATGACAGAAAAGGCCCGATGGGATGGCTATGTCCAGGACTATGATGAGGAGCATGCTGAAGGTGAATGCCCAAGGCCATCTGCAGAGTCTCAACCTGAGGCCTATGTCCCAAACATGTGGGTTGAGAAGACTGTGCATGAAGCCTTCAAGGGTCTTGAAGAAGCTCCACAACCAAAGGCTGCAGCAGAAGCTTCTGGTGCAGGAAGTCCATCTGAGACAGAAGTGGCTCCTGATGATGAAGAAGAAGCTGAAGCTCCAAGAGATGTCTATGAAGATGTGGATGTGGAGCAGGAGGGTGAGTATGATCCAAGCAAATATGTGGTGACCAAGACAGGCTACCAGAACTATGCATGCCTGGTCATCTCCCTCTACCGCATGGGGAGATTTTCCATGCTCGAAAGGTCCATCAACAAGCTCCTGCAGAAGCAGCAGTTCAGACTGAGTGTGCTGAAGTTATGTTCTCACATTCAGAAATTTGCTGATACTGGCCCAAGAAGATTGGGCTTTGACTTCGACTGAAAGCCAGCTTGAGTCTGCCAAAAAGGTAGTGTGTACTGCACAGATGATGATATTGCATGTACACTTCATATTAGCCTTTTGGCTTTGGACATCAACTGGACTTCATATTAGCCTTTTGGCTTTGGACATATGTTAACCATATAGGCTTTTGAGTATGCGGTTAGTTTTGATTTCATTAGCATCAAGCTGTATACTTTTATATAGACATTAGCCTGGTGGCTGATAATTTCAAGTTTATACACATTAGCTTTATAGCTATTCAGTTCCAAACCAATTTCAATTCAGATTATGAATTGAAATTAAAAGATTTTTAATTTCAATTCAGATTCTGAATTGAAATGAAAAGTTTTTTAATTTCAATTCAGATTCTGAATTGAAATGAAAAGATTTTTAATTTCAATTCAGATTCTGAATTGAAATGAAAAGATTTTTAATTTCAATTCAGATTCTGAATTGAAATTTTGTTGTCTTTTGAATTTGTCTTTATGTGTGAATTAACATTTCATCAATGTGTGATTTGAAGATTGAATGATCAGGCATTGATAAGCTTGTGTTTCTATGTGCAGCCAGTCATCTACAAGTCTTGGTAGATTGGAAGTGTAGTGTAGCCATGTCTCAATGGACAGTTGATGCTCTGTTGGATGAGATCTCTCACCTGAAGACCTTGCATGAGGTGAGGAAGGATGCTGATGTGGTTATCAAGATGGCAACTTGCATTGCCTCGAAGATCACAGGAGCTAGTGAGATCACTCCCTCAATGGTGGTTAAGCTTTGCCAAGCAGTGGATAATGCACCACTCAATGATGCTGTCAAGGCTACTCTGCACAGAGCCTTGGATGAAAAGGTTATGACTGGTGATTCAGGCTCTTGCAAGTTGGTGAGCAAACCACAATCACTGCTCTCCATCTACAACTATTTGTCCAAGACAGAAGCTGCAGAGATTCAGAAAGCACCCCTGCCACATATGGTTCAGATCATTGTGAAGAGATTGAGAATGGTTGGATTGAGGAGCTGCAAGGAGAGCACCAAGAAGTACTGCTGTGCTTATCTGATTCATTTGATGTGTCAGAGAGGTGAGCCAAGTCCTACTGGCCCTGAAGTGTACAAGTTGGCTCAATACCTTGTGGATGCTTTTGCAGGTTCAACACAGGCTTCTTTGGTGCCTGCTCATGCTCAGTACCCTTGGACACCTGCCCAAATGGGTGATGAGTTTCTTAAGAAAGCATATGGAGATGATGAGCCTGTTGCTCCATCTGAGCAGCTGACCTCAATCATTGCTGCACAGCTGAGAAAAACCCCAGTGAGAAACACACATGAGTTGCTGTCAGGCACAAGCATGGGACACAAACAAGCCAAGCAGGAAGATACCAACAATGTGCTCCAGGCACTGAATGCCTTGCTTCACAAGGCCAAACAAATTGACCAAAGCAGTGGCTTGATGGCTCAGCTTGGTAAGGTCACAGACCTTCATGTGGAAAAAGGATTTTCCAATGCTATTGCATCTTTGCCTCTCACAGGGAGCTCTGAGAGTTTGAATGAAAGCTCCAGCTCAAATGCACTATGCGCTTCCAATACACAGTCAAATAGCCAAGACTGCAATGCTCACCATGGTGACCAGCACCAGAAGACCCAGGCCACTTGTGATGACCAAGAGATGGCAAACAGTGGTGATTCACACCAAGAGCTGAATGATTTGAATGCTCAGGAAGCCAAGTCCTTGGAACAGTTTGAGTTAGAGGCTTTTCAACAGCTCCAATCTGCCAAGGGTGCCAAGGGCAAAGTGAAGCAGATGAAAAAACCAGCTGCCTGCAAAGCTTCACTCAAGAGGCCTGCAGCCAGCCCTTGCTTGTCCAAGACAACCAAAGGCAAGGTCAATGACCATGCCAAAGACATGGTGCTGCAGAAGAATGAGAAGAAGAACAAGCTTACATGCTGGGGGTGCACAAGGTGCAGGGGTAACCCCCATGGATGTGATTCATGCAACTTCAGCTCTTTTCAGGGCACAAGGTTGAATGGCCGCAAGCAATGGCATGACTACATGAAGAAAAAAAACTGAAGGCGTAAACACCTTGGTTGGCATCAGTGCCTGGGAGACCCCAGGCCTATGGGGTGCAACACAGTTCAAAGAACTGTTTGCAACCTTCTCTTGGAGAAGCTGGGGAAAATGTTGTTGCAATAGCTGGTGTTATTGCTTGCCACAACTTTGACAAGCACTTGCTTGTAATAATGTTGCTCAAACACTTTGTGGTTTGGCTTCTTTTGATTGACATTAGCCATATTGGCTTCTTTTGTTTGCACATTAGCCATATTGGCTTCTTTTGTTTGCACATTAGCCAGCATGGCTCTGCTTCATTTGTGTTGTGCATCTAGGTTTCTCATTCACTTTGCTTGCAAGGTATATGTTTACATTAGCTTCTTCAAGCTTTGATATCCATTTGCTTCTCTGGTGCTATGTCTTTCCAAGCAATATATGGACACATGTCTTTATTTGTTTTTGTGCGACATGTGATGCACTCACCTCACTTGCAGGCTCTTGTGCTCACAAGCTGTGTCTAGGTGTTCTTACAGGTGCTTGGAGCCATGGAAACTGAATATATTGATTGGCACTCCAGAGATGTGCGGGTCCAGGTGGAGAAGTCAGGTGCTGAGAAGGTCAGAGTCACCATGAAGAATGAGGGGGGCAAGGATGTTGTGATGTATGACTCAGTCCACAACCCTGACTGGCAATGGATGGAGCAGGTCCACAAGGCAATCTGTTTGACTCTCATGCCAATGCTTGCTTTCCAGAACAACTTCCAAGCTTTCTAGTTTTTGCACATTAGCACAATTGCTACCAATGACTCACAATTGCTGTCACATTAGCACAATGCTATAATCTCTTTGCATGTGCACACTAGTTGGTTCTAAATGTTTTTGGTTCTTTTGTTTCTGTGAGGAAGCAGATGCCTTTGTCCAGCAACTTGCATTGCACTCATTGGCTGTTCTATTTTGACCTGCTTGGCTGATTTGATGCTTTTGGTTGGTTCACCTTTTGAAACATGTGTTAAATGTACCAGCCACCCACTTGCAGGCGTTGCAAGGAAGACCCAAAGCTGGCTGCTTTGTTCAAAAGCTACCAGGTGGTGGAGGCCAAAAACTGTGCTGCTGCTGTAGCAGGGGTGATGGTAAAGGCAACACATAAATATGTGGTACCCAATGCCATCCCATGAAGCCAAGCCAACAGTGGGTGAGAAAAAGATGCAGTCTTTGTGTGAAGCACCTGTATAGTGTGTAGCAACTCCTCATCAGCCATGCTGGCTATGGTTGCATCTGATATAAGCACTCATTAGCCACACTTGCGCAGATTGGCTTTGCATGCAAACCTTCCTCATTAGCCATGCTGGCTTTACATGTAGCAAGACCTCATTAGCCACACTGGCTTTGCATAGATTTTTCAATTCATCCTTCAGTTGTTGCCTCATTAGTCGATCTGACTGCCTTTTGGTGGCTGCTTTGCAGCCACCATCTTCACAACAGCTTCCACAAGCATGTATGTTCACACCCATTTGCTTGTTGTGATACTGTGTGGATGGCTTGGACACTTGTGCTGTCAGCTTTATGAACAGCTTCATAGAATTATCAAGCACCTAAGAAATGAAAGTGCTTTGCAATGAACATGAACAAGGTGGAAATATATGTGCTTCCAGTGAACCTGAAGTTTTCACAGCTCACATGCAAGTAGAGTTTGCAATAGTCACAATTTCAATAGACATTGCAATAGATTTTGTTTTTTGCACTATGGGCCTTTGGCAAAGCCAGGGCAATGAGTGCTGAGCCAAATGCAAAATACAGGAAGCTGCAAGAACTGAGGAAATCAATCCCATTTGCAAGCAAAAGCTCTTTGGCAGCCATCATTGGCCACATTAGAAAGCAAGGTTTGCCTGATGGTGGTTCTTCAAAGGATATGCGAGCAGCCAATAGACAACAACTTGCTTTGTTCAATGGTTATGGGCCTCTCCTGCAGGAGGAAAAGCTTGTGATGATAAATGGTGAAAGTTGCAGTTTGTTGTTTATCAACTTGATGTCTCTTCTCCATGGTGCTTACAAGCGCTGTCTTGGATTTCACCAATTGCTGAAATCCACTTTGGATAAGTACACAGAGCCATTGCACCTGATGGTCTATGCAGATGAGATCACACCAGGAAATGTGCTTTCCCATTCACCAAGTCGAAAGCTTTGGTGCATTTATGTTTCATTTGAGGAATTCAAGCATCATTCTTTGTCAGAAAATGGATGGCTGACCCTTTGTCTCCTGAGATCTGACATGGCCAGCAAAGTGGAGGCACATTTGAGTCAAATTGTCAAAGTTATCTTGCTTTCAATCTTTTGCAATAACTGTTGCATTGGTGATGTTGGCCTTCAGCTTCAAGAGATTGATGGTACTCCTGTACCTAAAAGATTGAAAATGAAGCTTGGCTGCTTCATCATGGATGGCCAAGCTCAGAAATTGGCCTGGGCCTGCAAAGGTGACTCAGGCAGTCGGTTCTGCACACTTTGCAGCAACATTTTTCAATCACATGGATCCACAGAGGAGGAGGAGGAATTGGTCAATGAGATCAGCAAGCATTGCAGGTATAGAGATCTGTGCTTGAACTCCAACACAGATATCTTGGCTTCCTGGGACAGGATGTCCAGCAGGGCTGCCAGTGACATGCCAAAAGGCGAGTTCAAGTTGTGGGAGCAAGCAAGTGGGATCAGCTGGTCAAGCCATGCTCTCCTTGCTTGCAAAGAACTCAGGCATGTGATGATGCCAGCTGATCAGTTTTGCCATGACTGGATGCATGGTCTATTGTCAAATGGAGTGTTATGCAAAGGTACTTTCAATTTACTCCAAGCCCTTGACATGTGGGAAGTGGTACAAGGCTATGTGGAGCAGTGGCACTTGCCTCATGCTGTCAGCAACCTCAAGCCCAGTGCTCTCTTTGAAGCAAAGCGAATTAGCAAGCACAAAAAGAGCCAGAAGCTCAACAGCACTGCCAGTGAGCTTTTGTGTGTATTACCTATCCTTGCACACTTTGCAAGGGTTGCTTGTCTTCCCACTGGTACACACACCCAGGAAATTGAGGCATTCTTGTCTTTGGTGCTGGTAGTGGAAATACTGCAAGCCTGTTCTTACACCAGTGTGCAGCCTGCTGCCCTTTTAGCAGCTATTGAGAGATATTTGAAGCTTTGGGTGGACCTTGGGTGGCATATGCTGAAAAAACACCACTGGCTTCTTCACCTACCTACATTCCTGTCCAAACACCACTGGCTTCCAAATTGTTTTTGCATGGAGAGAAAGAATAAGATGATCAGTCGCCATGCAAACATTGTACAAAACACCAGAAGTTTTGAGAGGAGCCTTTATGAGGAAGTTACAACTTTTGAGCTGGAGAAGCTTTCTGCAGTTGATTGTTTTGCTACAGGTGTGTACTTGATTGATCCCAAGCCATTGACCAAAAAGCTCAAAGCTTTGGCATCTGCAATGTGGGATGATTGCCAAGACACTTTGCAGACCTTCAAGGCCATGGGCCAGCATGGTTGTTGCACCAAAGGTGATGTTGTGCTTCTACAAAGTGCAGCCTCCAAGTTTGATGCTGGTGAAGTTCTTGTGTTCCTTTCTCACTTGGGAGAAAGCCTTTGTGTGGTCAAGGCCTTGCAGCTTCAACAGCTGCATCCATGTCATGCCTTGTGGCAAGAAGTGGACACTTTGGTAGCAGTGCCTTTGCACATTGTGTTGTTGGCTGCACCCTTTGCAAAAGACCACAGGGGCATCACCACTCTGACTCCTTGGCATCTACGATGAATGCCTGTGGTGTCAAAACAGTGCTTTTTTGCATCAGACAGCTTGCTGTCTTTTGTCAGTCAAGGCTTGTGTCATGTTTCACTCATTAGCCATGTGGCTTCATGAACTTTGTGTGCATGTCATTAGTCAAGTGGTGCATGTCATTAGCCAAGTGGCTCAGTAACCAAAAAACCAACATTTTTTCTAGCAAAACTAACTTTCCTAACTAGTTATAACTTTTTCATAATTTTAACTTAATTTACTTAATTAT
>CAXAMN010022151.1:638315-652661 GCA_963970005.1 Durusdinium trenchii
CGCTCGCCTCACTATCCCTGTCCGAGTCGGTCGACATTGCGACCGGCGCGGTCCGAGCACGGGCGCGCTGCGACTGAGAGCTGCAAAAGGCTGCGGCGCGCAAGACGAAACGTGCACGACGAGCGGACGACGAGCGGACGCACGGACGGCGCGACGTGCGGCCGCACACTTTTCCCCCACTCCCCGCTGTTCCTATGGCGGCCCTGCCGCTCCCGGCGGCCCAGCCGCTCCTGGCGGCCCTGCCGCCCCGCCACTCCCGCCGGACCTGACCCGGTGGACCTGGCGGCGTTGTTTCCGCGCGGCTGTCTCCCCGCTGACCTGACCACCGCGCCCTCGCTTGCGGCCCGGCCGCACCGATATAGCATGGCCCTGCGCGCGCAAGAAAGCCTGCAGGCGTCCCCTGGACAAAGATGTGACCTCTGTCTTGCCTGCAGCTACCCACTTCACCGCACCATTCGCCGCTCTGCAGCTCTTCCAACCAGAACCGCGCGCACTTGCCTGACGGGTTGCTCATTATATGCGCACGTCCTTGTGTGTCCGTGACTTTGTAGTGGCACCCCGGGCTATAGTCCAGGCACAGGCGGACCACCGCCCCGGTCTGCAGCACATCCACCTGGCACAGCGCCACGGCGCTACCCACGCCGAGCCGCCTGAACTTCCACGGCGGCGGGCGGCCGTGCCGCGGCTCCCACGCCGCGGGCAGAAGGGCATACTGGAACACGTGCGCGCCCGGGTCCTTGCTCATGGCTGGAGTCTGAGTCGAGCCAAAGCAGCTGCGCAAAAACACCCACCTGGTCGTGAGCAATCCACGGCCCTGCGCGCCCCCGCGCGGTGTTTCCCCACTCCGGACAGAGTCAGCGGATGTTGTAGCCCCGCAACGCCCAGCAAGAAGCCGTGCAGTATGGTCGATAGCGGCACCGGCCGCAGCCCTCTTTGTACTGTGATAGCCGGCTGGTCGGGATACCAGCTTGGCGGCGCAGCCGCAGGTCGCCCGCGCTACCGCTCTTGGGCTTGCCCTTCGCCTTTGCTTTAGCCTTCGCCTTGGCCTTGGCCTTGGTTTGGGCGGCCTTTGGCAATTCTTGCTTGGCCTTGGCCTGCGGCTGGGCGTCTTGCCCGCTTGCCTGCGCTGCGGGTCGCTTGCACACACGCGCCCGGGTCAAAGCGTCGGCCGCCAACGCCAGGGATGGACCTGACCCCGGCGGCTCGGCCGCGAGTACCACCGCGTCGGCGCCCGCTCCTGGCGCCGGCGCCTCTTCTTTTGTGTCTGCTGCGGGCGGTGGCTGTGTCGCCGCGGCCTCCGCGCGTGGGGGAACCGCCGGCTGGGTCCCAACTGGCGGACCTGCCGCCGCGCTGGCTGCGTTGTTGTCTTCCACGGAGCCGTCCTCCAAGGCCAGGAGCGGAGCTCTTGGCCGAGGCGGAGGCGGCAGTGCCAGCGGTGCCCGCTCGGCCGCCCACGGCGCGCCGCGGATTAGCGCGGCAAAGAGCTCCAAGACCGACGCCTGTTGCGGCGGTTCCTGTGGCGCGCCTCTCTCCCCCCGACCCCGCGCGCGCATGCGGACCAGCCACGCGCGGCGAAACAGCTCGAGGCAGTCCAACCGCGAGTCCACACGTGCGCCCACTGCCGCCAACAACGCAGGCGGAGCGTCCGCCGGAGACAGGGGCAACCGCCGTGGCGCCGGCGCGAATCCTTGGGTAAGGCTTGGGGCATGGGCTATGTCCGCGCGCAACTTGGCCTTCACGCCCTGATACACACCCTGCATGTCCGGGAGCTCCGCGTCCGTCAGCTTGTGGCACAGCACAGCGGCCACAACCGCTTGCGTTGGCTCCGATGGGTTGCGCAGTCCTATACGGAGCAAGTGTCTGGAGAGCACCTCCAAAGCCGCGGCCCGCGGCCTCTCCAGCACTGCCGCCCAGACCTCGTCCGTATATACATAGGAAAGGCGGTCCAGTCCTGCATCGCGGCCCGACCGCGGTCCGCGGCGCAGCCGCGCTCTGGGTGGAGCTGGTGTCGTCGCTCCGCCAGCAACTCCAGCGACTTGGCCAGCTGCCCTCACATGGAGCTCACTCAGGTCAAGCGCGGTGTGGTTGCGCGCCGACAGCAAGCGCTGCAGCGCCTGCGTATCCATGGCCCCAAAAGGAAAAAAGATACTCGGGCCAAAGTGCTGTCGGCTCGAAAACCGGTTCGTCCCCTCGCGCCACGCACCGCTCCAACCCTCAGTTTTACCGCGGCCGCTCTCAGGAGAACCGGGTGATCTCCACCAACAGCGGCCCTGCCGCCTTTGCCTGTGGCGGCCCTGCCGCCTTCGCCGGTGGCTGCTGCGGCGCAGCGGCTGCCTCCGCCTGCGGCGCCGCCGCAGCAGGAATGGATCTGCCCCGCGGGCGCGGCGAAGGTGCGCGTTCGCGGACCTTGTTCGCGCCGTGACTGCTGGCGCGGGCCGAACGCGGCGCGGCCGCGGGTAGAAGCGCCAGCTGAAGAAGCTCCGCTGCAGGCTGCTTGGGCGCGGTCGGTGGTGGCGGGGGCGGCTCTGCCGCTCCTTGCTTTGGCGGCGGCGGCGGTGGCGGCTCTGCCGCTCCTTGCTTTGGCGTTGGCTGCATCCACGCCGGCGGCGCTTTGGGCGTTGGCGCCTGCGGCTCTGCCGCCTCTGCCGCCCGCGGCTCTGCCGCCGGACGCTCTGCTCCGCTGCTGCGGCTGCTGCAGCGCGGCGCTGCTCCCGCGCCTGCACGCCGCCGCGGCTGCGGTGCACGTCGAGCACGCGCCGCTCGGCCTCGCGGTGCGACACACCGCGACGCCGCGCGGTGGCGCGGATGGCCTCCCGCATCTCCGGCGTTACGCGCGGAGGCCGGCGGTCCTGCCCCCCAGCGTCCTCCTCGCGCGAAGCCTCCTCCCAGCGGCCCGGCCGCCAAGCACCCTCCCAACTTCGCCAGCCACCCCAGTTGCCGGCCAGACGCCCCAGCGGCCCTGCCGCTGCCAACCTGCTTCCTGCGCTGTGTCCCACCAGCGGCCCTGCCGCTGCCAAGCCGGTTCGTGCTCGGCCTCCTCCGCCCAGCGGCCCTGCCGCTGCCAGCCGCCCTCGTCCGCCCAGCGGTCCTGCCGCTCCTCCCAAGCCATGCGCGACGCGTCTCGAATTGCTCTGAGCCAACACTTCTGCGCGTGCGCGCGGGTGGTGCCTTTTTGTAATTTTGTTTTGCTAATTTTCGTCTTCAAGATCGCACTTTCTCTGGAAAAAAGTAAAAAATTAACTTTCAGTAACTTCCGGATAACTTCACGAAAAAAATTGAAAATCAATACTCTGAAAAACGCCAATAAGTTATTATAAGTTATATCTTCACTATTACTTTAAAAAATGTCATAACTTAGTTATCCGGAACTTAAGCAAGCTATAGTGCTCTATAGTGCACTATAGTGAACTTGTACTTCATCTTAACTTCTATAACTGCCGGGTCTCACCTTGTAGCGTAACGAACATGAAATCCAAATACTTCGCAAACCAACATGAGAAAGAAAGCATTCCGGCTAACGTTCCCGTTAGCATGGAAGTCACACACACTAGCGGCCGAAAGGATCTATGGGTCCCACTCCCAGTACCATCCCCGGGAGGCGGTCCACTTCCACGAAAAGCTCCAAGATCCGGACCACTCACGCTCGCCATAGTACACCCGCTCCTGCGCAGGCTTCCCTTTGCCCTTCTCCTTGCCATGCCCCTTGTATGGCTCGGACTTGTACTGCCCCTTCTGCGGCTCATACTTGCACTTGCCCTTCGGCTGCTGATTGCTCTTGCCTTTGCCCTTGGCCTTGGCGGCACCCTTCATTGCAATGTCCTGAGCAATGGTGCGCTCGGGTGGCCCGACAACGGCGTCCGAGGAACTGCCGGCTGCTCCCTTTCCCTCCGTGGGCTTTGGCACCACTCGCCACTGATGGGCTGCCGGTGAACAAGGGCGTGGGCGATCGGATTTGCCCTTGCCCTTCCCCTTCCGGGATTGGGTCCTCTGCTGGAGACGTTGCTCGTGATAGGTAGGGCAATCGATTTTGTAATGCGGCCCCCCGCACACGAAACATCCGGAGGCTGGAGCTTTTCCCTTGCCTTTGCCCTTCTTGGCTTTCTGCTCGGCCTGGTCAACGGGGAAGAATCCAGACCGCAAATTCTGGTTCGCCGTCGACTTTCGAGATACCGCATTGACCTTCTTGCGCGTGCCTTCGATCACCGTCAAGCTGTGCCCAAACTCATTTGCAGCATCGGGCCAGTTCAATCGGGCGAAAGACACAAGGTCCTTAAGGATGTTCTCGGCCGAGCCTTCCGGCTGGCAAGTTTTCTCGTTCCAACCGATGATCACGGGCGGAGGCTGGTTCTTCTGCAAGATTGCAAAATCAACGTACGTGGCAAACTGCGCAAGGGTCAAAAACCGGCATTTGTGTGCCACGAACGCCTCTTCAGCCAAGTTGACCGGATCGTCGTTGGCCCTGTCGAGCTTCAAGATGAAGCAGAGACGGGTTGCACGAGCCTCCATTTCCTCCTGCTCCTCACCGGCCTGGTCATCCTTTCCGCCGCCCTTTCCCTTCTTTCCTTTTCTCTGCTCGGCTGTTCTTCCAAGCTTCGGATTCATACTTCGTCCGAGCCTTTGCAGGAAGTCAAGTGCATCGGGCGTGAGATTTGCCCTTGCACAATTCACCGCATAAAACGGATCAGTTTCCAGCCTCTCTCGAAGGGTTGCGGCTCCGCGCTTCTTGGCCTGTCGAATGTGGGCCTTTGCATTGTCGCGGAGGACACCGAATGCAGATCGTGCACCACGGCGTTCTGTATCGCCGGCTTCGGCTGCGGACTTGGTTTGTCTCGCTTTTCTTGGGATCCGCTTGATCAGGTCTTCGATGACACAGGTGGTGTTCTGCAGATCTGCCTCAGCCTGAGCTCTGGCCGCTTCAGTGGCAATTCTGGCGTCCGGCCACACCGTCAGGTGGGCTTTGCAGTAGTCGCACTTGATCCCTCCCTGCCAATTCTCATTTCCGCAAGGCGGAGCGCGGCAGGTCTCCACAGGGATTCGGAGGATCACGTTGATCGCGACATCCTTGGGCTCGAGATCATAGTTCCCTTAGCTTCCGAGAAGCTTTGTTTTCTATCTGCCAGCTAGTTTTTTTGGCTCCCACCCTCCTGGAAGCCAGTTTTGGAAGCCCAATTTTTTGACTGCCAGCTGTTTTTTTGTCTGGCAGCTTGTTTTTTTAGCTTCTGAAAACTGTCTGCCAGCTACTTTTTTTAGCTTCTGACAAAAAAACAAGCTTCCAGTATTTTTTATGTTAGCACCCCAGAAGCCAAAATTTTTGGCTTCTAGAAGCTTGTTTTTTGGCTTCTAGAAGCTTGTTTTTTTGGCTTCTAGAAAACTTGGTTTTTAGCTTCTAGAAGCTTTTTTTTTAGCTTCTGGAAATGGTAGCTCATTAACAAACTAAAAAGAGTATACACATATAGATAGATATATATATATAGATAGATAGATATTTACTAACCATGTCATCAACCTAGCCCAAGCTCAAGAGCATAGATCTTTTTGGAAATGGCTCGTCTTTTGCCGGTGGAGCAGACCAAAGGCGATGGAAGAATGGCAAAATTGGTTGGCCTCATCTCTGGCTTTGTGCCAGATTGTAGCTTGAAAGATTTTCCCCTTGAGCCAGACATGGCTATTTCAAAGCAAGCAACCTTTTTGTCTGTCTGGTTTGCTGAAAAGCCCACTAAGCCTGAAGCAAGGCTCTCTTTCCAAATTGCTTGCCCTAAAATGTCAAATTTGGACAGAGGTGAGATCATTCAGCACTTGGTGCAATACAAGAGATGGCTGACCAAAAAAGCTAAAAATATGAAAAATGGAGAGAAGACAAGCCCTGCAGTCCTCCAAGTGATGAAAGCCATGGGCTTGGCACCTATCGCCAGTGAACCCCAGCCTCAGCCTGAAAGAATGCTAAAAAGGAAAACACACTTGCCATCTGATTCTCTTGTGGCCCCTGAGCCAGCAATGGCTGCAATTCAAAAGCAAGACCCCCAGCCTGAAAATAACAAGGCAACAATTCAAAAGCAAGACTCCCAGCCTGGAAAGGCTCCAGCCACCAAATCAAAAATTTTAATGCTTCAAGGCAGCAGCACAAAGTCCAAGGTGGAGAGCGAAAGCTCAGGCAGTGAAGAAAAGGAAGCTTTTGTGGTCAGCACACAGGAAGGTTCTTCCACTTCATCTGGTATAGTGACCCCTCAAAAGCTGAAACCCAAAAATGGGAAGAATGGCAGCTACAAAAGGCCTGCCAGCTGCATGACCCCCCCAAAAAAAGCCAGCAATGGCTCCCAAGACTGCAAAAGTTACCAAGCCTGCAAAGCATGTGCACATGGCAACCCACAACACATGGGTAGCAAGCTGCAGCTTTGGCTGGGTCAAAAAGGGCAACTTCAAGGAGAAGGGCTACATCCAAGCCAGGGATGGCTCTGAATCCAAACCGTATTGTTTGGTGAATGTCAATTTACCAAAAGGAGATGACCAAAGCAAAGTGTTGGAAGCTTGCTTTGCTGAAGCCCAAAAGCCAAGCCTGGACAAGGCCCATATGGTCAATTTCAAAAACAATCTCTTGAAACAGCTTTGAGCACTAAAGCCTGCAAAGGCTCTCAGCCAAAGAGTTGGGCATGGCAAAGACCATACCACCACCAGCCTGCAAAGGCCTTTCTCCAATGAATGAATTTTTGAAGACAAAAAAGGAACTTTGAAAACAATCTCTTGAAACCAATCTCTTGAAACAGTCTCTTGAAACAGCTTTGCTACAGCCAAGTGGCTCAAACCCAGGTCAACCACATGACAGGCCACACCACAGATACACACACACCACAACAGCAACAACAATAAACACACACACACATACACACCACAACAGTAACAGCAACGCACACTTATATGGCTGTATGTGAGCAATATACAACACACACACACAAGTCTCACACACACACACACAAGTGTCACAGCACACACACACAAGTGTCACAGCACACACACACACAAGTGTCACAGCACACAGAGCAGTCGCCCCTTGTGCAGCCATGTTGTGGCTTTTGGCTGTCTGCTGCTGCCTCTTTGCCTGCAAAGGCACCCAAGCCTGCAAAGGCAAACTCACAACCAGCCAGAAATGGCTCTTTTTGGCTGCTGCAACCATGGCAGCCATGCCTGCAGAAGGCGCACCATGGTTCTGCTGGTGGAGGGTGAGGGTGTGGGATGGTGAGTATCACTATGTCCACCCCTCAGGCTGGCATGAAGAATTGCCACAATCTTATGTGGACTGCTTGGAAGAGCTGTTCCAAGCAGAGCCAGAAATGGCTGCCTACATCCATGGCTTGTCACACATGGGCCATGATGTGGGCCCATACCCACCCAATTGGCACCATGCCAGCCAGATGTGGGTGTCCTCAAGAGACCAGCCTGAACCAAGGCTACAGTATGTTGCTAGGCCCCTGGATTGTGGGACACTGATCCAGGGGTACTATGCAGATACTGATTTTGTGAGTTGGGGAAGCCAAGGTGAAACCCCAGACTGGGATCCCCAGTGGGGTGACGCCTTTGGCCCTGGCCCACCCAACTCTGCCAGTGATGGCACTAGCAGAAGCTCCATTGCCAGAGATGGCACCATCACAGTGCAGTCAACCCGCTGTGTGAGAACCTCATGCCAGGAATGGCAAGACTGGTCTTCACCCAGCCAGCAGTGGCAAGACTGGGGGGACTGGCAAGACACCTGCCAGCAATGGCAAGATTGGAAGAGTTCTGAAGCTGCCCCTCCAAATCCAGACAGGTGGATGTTTCATGGCAGGGCTTCTGCCAAAAGAAGAGCTCAAAGAAGAGAGTTGGAAAGGAAAGGTGAAGAAGTCCCTGAGGAGTTAAAGCCCAGGGTCCACAGTCTGAATAAGGCTCTCAAGAGGCAAATGTATGAATTGCATCGCAAAGCCAGGGAAATGGCTCAAGAAAAAGATCCAGCAAAGTTGGATGAATGGGAAAAGCAACAAGCAGACTGGCTAGCCATTGTTGCTAGGGAAGATGCAGAGAGGAGGGCCCAAGAGGCTTCCTCTGCCAAGGGGAGCGCAAGAAAGAGCAAGGCTTCCAGTGCCAGTGATGGCAATGGCAGGGAGAGGTCGAAGAGTGTGGGGACAAGGTTAGGCAAAGATGGGAAACCAAGATGTGAGCACATGCCAGCAGATGGCACCCTCATTCAAGGTGGGGATGAGGAGGGGGAGGAGGATGAAGAAGATGATGGTGTTGGAGTGCCTGAACAAGGCAAAAAGAAAAAGAACAGGAGGAGAAGCAAAACAGCCAGAGGGAAGAAGCAGCCAAAGGAAGAAAAGCCAGACAATGGCTCTCAGGAAAAGGATCCTAGTGGTGGAAAAGATGGTGGTACTGGAGGTGCAGGGGCAGCAGAACCAGTTGCTGCTCCTTAAATGCCAGCAATGGCAACTTGCCAGCAATGGCAACTTGCCAGCAATGGCACCCTGCCTGAAAAGGCATTCTACCAGCACTGCAGCTGAGAGTTTTTGGAAAAAAAAGGTGCGCCTGCCTGCTTTCAGTGGTACTTCGAAAGGGTTGAAAAAAGGAACTTTCGGAACTTTTGGACTATGGAACTTTTGGAACTTTCTATTCCTAGATATTGTTTTCTTATATAAATCTAAAAGTTCCAAAAGTTCCGAAAGTTCCAAAAAGTTCCTGGTCACATTTTTCAACCCCACCCAAAAAAAATCTGCAGCCATTTTTCTGACCTCAAGCTTTAAACAACTGGCCAGTGTCTGTAGCAAGATGGCAAAAAGAAAAGCTCCCGATGTGAAGGTGGAGCCACCAACCCCCAAGAAGAAAGCAATGGCTAAAGCAAAAGCAAAAGCCAGTGATGGCTCTGCCATTCCAGAGGCAACTCCTTCTGTAGCCTCTGAGGCAGCAGCTATGGAAGCCCCAAGTACTGAATCCAAGCCTGCAAAGGCTAGAGCAGTGAAGGATGGGGAGTTGCCTGCTCCTTCAAAAGATGCTTGGAAGGACATGCACCAGCAACTTGCCAGGAAAGCCAAGGCTGGAGACACAGCCCTCAAGACTGCCTGGGACAAGGCATGTGCCAATGGAAGCCAACAAGCCAAAAGAGAGTTTTACTACAACACTTTCCTTCTGGATGAATCTGCAGCCAGTCGCAGTGTACACAAACAAAGCCTGGAAAGGCTCAAAAAGACTGACAAAGTCATCGATGGTTGGATGACCAAGTACCAGATAGCCAAGTTGCAGGGTGCTGACCCACAAGACCCAGACTTCAACAAGCTGGCAGAAGCTGCAGTACTGGGGTTGCCTGAGAGACCTCATGAGGTCAAAGCTTGGGCAGAGCTGGGGCACAAGCAATACAAGCTTGAGAAGCAGCTTGCGACTGAAAAGGAAAGAAGTTATGAGTCCACCACAGCAGCTCACCAGGAGGTCAAGGACCTGCAAGCCCCTGAGTTCCAGCAAGTGGAGAAGGCTTTGATGGCTGTGCCAGAGTCCAGCCAAGTGACTCTGGGTGGCAAACCCAAGCCTGACAGGCCTCTACCCAAGCCAGAAATGGATGAGGTCGAGACCACCATGGAAGAGCAGTACAAGGCAACCTACAAAAGCCTGAAGAAGGCTGTGACTTCCTTAGGGACAGCAGTGGACAAACTGCTGCTCCTCAAAGAAGCCTGCAAAAAGGCTCAGCTCACTGCTAACAGCAGCCAACTGGATGCAAGCATCCAAGAGCTGGATGGTTTGGAACAGACTTACAGCAAGTCGAAGACTGCATGGCTGGAAAGATTGGGCCAATGGAAAGAAAACTTGGATGAGCCTGAGAAAGGCAAGGAGCACATCGAGGCTATGGCATCAATGAAAAAGGAAGCAGATGATGACTATAAAAGCCTGCAGAAGGCTGTTGGCCCACACAGACTCTGGGCCAAAAATGCAAACATCATCTGAGCCAGCAATGGGTGACATCAGTTTTGACCCAGCCAGAAATGGCTAAGCAGCTAAAGCAACAGACCGACCTGACCAGCTAAGATGAGTGACAAAAAAGGTTTGCAGATGGGTGTGGTTTGGCCATGGGCTGGGCTACTTTAACCAAAAATGTTGGCTCAAGCACTTTTACCATAGATGGCTAAGATCATTTGGTTTTGGATTTGTTTCACCCATGTTTGGGCTGCTCCAAAGAGAAAGCTGGAAGAAGCAATGTTTTGGAAGCCTCCCAAGCCAGAAATGGCCCCATCACCTGAGGCCATGCAAGCCAGAAAAAAGCTTGGTGAAAAGGTGGTGAGCCTTTACAAACAAAATAAGCTTTCAGCTGAAGATATCAGCCAGCTGCTACAAACTGCTGATGCAGCTGGCTTAGAGTTTGCTAACCCAATCAAAAAGAAAAAAAGCAAGCCTGCAAAAGGCTCAGATTCTGAAGAAAGCAGAAACAAGAATGCAGCTAGAAGCATGGATCGATATTTAAGAAAGACACATCAGTGGCCTGACCTCTACTGGGTGCAAATACCAATGAAAAGCCCAAAGAGAAGGTCCAATGATTTAAGCCAGCAGTGGCTGCCCTTTCTTCTTCCGCATGAATGGTTGGGTAAATTTTTCGCCCAGCCAAATGCTTGGCAGGAAGGCATGCCTGTTGAAGGCACATTCAATTGCAAAATATTGAATGAAGCCTGTGCCAGCAATGGCAACCCTCCTATGACCATGTACCCCTTGGGTCTGCATGGTGATGGAGTGCCTGTACAAGGCAGGATGAATCAATCCACATTAGATTTTTGGTCCATGAATTTGCCATGCAGCCCAGCTTTCTCAGCTATGAGGATTCCTATCTGCTGCCTCGATACCAGAATGATAGCAGCAGAAACAATCCAAGCAATATGTGGAATTTTGTTTTGGAGCTTCGATTGCCTGAACAAAGGCACTTTTCCCACAGCCAGACATGATGGCTCACCCTGGCTGAAGCATGATGCCTACAGAAAATTTAGGGCAGGTGCAGCTCTGCCTGGGAAGGCAACCCTCATCCAAATTCGATCTGATTGGGATTGGAATTGTAAATACTTTGGAGCAGGCACTTGGAATGAGAAGAAAGGGAATTGCTGGCTGTGCCAAGCCACTCCAGACAACTGGAGGGAAATGAGCCAGAGCATGGCTAGGTTGGAGAAAACCATGGACAAGGATGCCTACTTGACTTTCCTCATGGATCGAGGTAAGTCAATCAATCCTTTGTTTCAATTGCCCCATGTCAGTAATGGCACCATCATGCCAGATTGGATGCATGTTTGTGATGAGGGCAGTCTTGCTGTGGCAGCAGGGCAAATTCTGAAAGAATTACTGCCATCTTTTCCAGGCACTTCTCAAGATGAAAGATGTGCCAATCTCTGGCAAGAGATTCAAAAAATGTATGAAGAAAGAGATTTTCCAGCCTGCAAAAGGCTCAAGAAGTTGACTGTCAAGGATATAGTCAAACCAAAGAAAGCTCCAGTTTTGGATTGCAAGGCCCATGAAGTCAGGGATTTTTGCCCCCTTCTCGAACCATTGTGCAAAAGACAATGCCTGCATGAAGGCACCTGGCATGAGAAAGCTGTCTACAAAGTGGCCAAGTACTGCAGCCATATGTACAACAGTTTAGAAGCCTCCAACAAACAAGAACTGGTGAAGGCTGGAAGAAAATTCATCAGCCAGTACATGGCTTTAGAAGCAGAAGTCCAAGCCAGTGATGGCTCAGAGGTTCGATTGTGGAGATCAAAGCCCAAGCTCCACCTCTTGGCCCACATTTTGGATTTGGTTGAGCTTGGTAACCATCCAAAAGACAGCTGGAATTATAAGGATGAAACATTTGCAGGGTCACTGCAAACTTTATTTTTTCGCAGAGGTGGTAAATTCCAGCCTGGCAAGGCTTCTGAAAAGGTCTTGCTGAGGTGGATGTCAGCCACTCCATTCCCTCATCTTGGACAAGCCAAGCCAGCAATGGCTAAATGAAATAGACAAAAGAGTGATGCAGCGCATAAATGTATCATGATGTTATATAAATATATAAGAATATCTATACATATACATTTCCAGAAGCTATATTTTTTGACTTCTAGAAGCCTCTTTTTTTGGCTTCTAGAAGCCTCTTTTTTGGATTTCTAGAAGCCTTTTTTTTTGGCTTCCAGAGGCTTCTAACATAAAAAACCTGGAAGCCAAAAAAAACAGGCTGGCAGACAACTTTTTGGAGCAATGAAAAAAAAGTAGCTTCTCGGAAGCTAAGGGTTGTCTTGCCCCCGCGCCCACGGACGATTCCGGTTCTGGTGCGCGCTCCTCAGCTTCGCGATGTCAGAGTTCTGGACAATCGCACAGGGGGCGAGCATGTAGCCCTTCAACTCGCAAGACTCAGCCTCAGTTCCCGGCTGCGCCTTGCGGCGAGCATCGGTTTGGGCAAGTTCATCGATGACACCTTCGAGCTCTCGGGGTGGTCGAACGATGTTCACTGCACCCTTGACGATCTTGGACTTGACGTCCGCCCAGTTGTCGACCAACATAAAGTTCTTCATCATCCCAAGACGGGAGAGCTGATACTGGGCCGGTGCAGCGGGATGATTCGGATCGGCATCCTGAAATTCCTTGAGGGAGGCATGATAATCACTCCATAATTTCGGATAGGCTGGATTTGCCCAAGCGAACGATGCACCCCGTGCATTATACGCAAACATTAGATGTTTGTTGCTGATCCAATCCGGAGAAAGGATAGCTGCATCTGTGCGGAAGAGCCTCACACCTTCCTGGTTCATCAACTCTGTGTCGAATGCCAGGTAAATCGGTTGGCCGGCTCGCGTTCCCGCGAGCTTGCGCATATTCGCGACCCATGGTGGAGTGACTGTGAAGTAGTTGTGTCCACGCCCCGTTTTCCGGGGGAAGCCGCCAACCACCAGGCCATTCTTGATGATATCGCTACAGCCGCGAAAATCAGTCGAGTGATATACCATCCTTGGAAATGTGGTATAGCTGTGGGACGTCTCAGGGTCACAGTTGAACCTTGGGTGGTAGCCTCGGTCGAGCTTGTCCACGTCGAACTCATCGTCCAACGAGTAGATTTCCTGACAGATGGCTCGGTTGCCGATGCGCTCAATGACCCAATCTTTGTGGCCCTGGACAGCTTTCACTGCTGTTGGTTCCCACGGCATACCTTTCCAGGTAGCACCCTCGACCCCTCCCGGCAAACAAACTCGGAGTTTGAATCGCTGGTCGTCGTTGTTGCGAATGCAGAGGAGCACCTCAAATTCTTGCAGGTTGGCGATCTCGTCCTTGAGATGCCTCATCAGACCCTTCCAATCTTTCGACCCGTCGTCATTGAACGCGGTCGTGGGCTTCCTCCGCAGTTCCTGCACTCCTCGCAGGTGATTCGAGAGGCTATGGGAGATCTCAGTCAACCGGTCGTCCATCGGGCACAGGCACCTTCAACATGTGCTCCGGTCCGATGTATGACTGGAGGCCTGGCTGCAACTGCAGCGGGATATCCTTCTCGTGCGTGTCGTCATATTTGACGATCTTCTGCACTTTGCGCCTCTGCTCACGCTCCACAGGCTTGGGCATCTTCTTGGTGGCGACGTTTGGCGCCGCGCCAACTGAGGAAGATTCCGGCAAGCCTTCCGGCTTGCGTTTCTCACCCGCGGAGGGCTTCTCCTCCTCATCATCTTCTTCGATGACCTCGACCTCTCCGTCGTCCGCCCCATAGTCGGGCATTTCTTCATCGTCATCCCTTTTGTCCTTGTCATCGTCGAGGGACATTCCCAAGAACTCCTCGATCTCGGCAGTTTTGACCGTGGTGATGTCATCAATATCGGCCTCCTCTGCCTTTTCGCGTTCCGTTGGTGGTGCAGGCTCAACTTTGTCCACATTCACACCAGGGGCATTCACCTTGGTCCAAAGACCGAAGTCCATCATGTCGGGCTCGACGACTGAGTTCCATTCTTCATCGACCGTGTCGTCGGCCCCGTCTGCCAAGGCTTCCTCTTTGTCCGCCTTCCGGATGTGGTTGATCCGCTCTTCTTCTTCGTCTGACTCATCACAGAACTCTGGCGGATCGAGCGCTGCCTGCTTCTCGGAGAGGCGATCACCAACCAATTCGTCTGCTGCCATGTCGGCCGCTTCCTCCAGTGCCTCTTGCACCCAAAGTGCTATTTCAGCATCACACCCATCGATGACATCAGTCTGCTCTTGGGTGGTTGGGGGAGATTCGGCTGGCCTTCCGGCGAGCATACCATTCAGTTTGCGTCGGACCTCGCTGATCGTGGGATACTTGGATGCACGTGGTGTGTTGTATGTACTTGGCAAACATGGCATACTTAGTATGTCTGCCAAGTCATACTT
>CAXAMN010022151.1:662661-686056 GCA_963970005.1 Durusdinium trenchii
ATGAAAGTTTGATGAAACTTTCATGAAACTTTCATGAAACTTTCATGCAACTTTTCATCAAACTTTCACAACTATACTTCCAAAACAAGAAAACTCATTGAAAACAACTGCAAAATATTCAAGAAATTGATTAAAATCTGCCTAGAAAATCTTAGAAACACATATTTTCGGCATTACCTTCATCTGATGGAATTGGAAAAGAACTCAAGTGAAACCTTCAGTGAACTGTCCCCTGACCCTCTGTCAACGACCGCCCCCCATACCACTCAGTGAGGCTCTCAGGGAACACTCATCTCTTCAACTCTCTCCCATTTACTCTGTAGCCAAAGGCAATTTGTCAAATACTTTGAAATCTCCCTTCCAGGAGTCTCCAAAGCTCTCAATTAAAAACTACTGAAAGATGCCAATTGAAAAACTATATCCCAAGATGTTGACATCCAGCTTTACCTGCGAAATTGTGTCATTTGAGAATAGGTGGGAAAGTTGTTTCCTTGAGTATATTGGAAGGTTACTTAAAACATATGTTGAAAATAGTTGGAATCGGCAAGGTTTCTTCACTTGAGAGGTGTCCATGGAGAGTTCTTCACTTGAGAGATTGAAAGGTTTCTTCACTTGAGAGGTTTCTTCATTTAAGAGATCTTCACTTGAGAGTTCTTCTTTTGAAAGATGAGAGCACTTTGTGGGTTCTTTTCATAAGCGTTTTCACCTCCCTCCCTCCCTCCCCTCCCTCCCTCCCTGCATCGGTTTGGATGGAAGGGGCCACGCGGGAAACTTCCGAGAAAGAAAAAACTCGGAAGGTTCCCGCGCTGGTTTTTCCAAGCCTTCTAAGAAAGAGTTAGGCACGCATCACGTGCATCATTAGGGGAGCTTGCCCTCACTAGGGGGCGATGACTAAGGAACATGTGATTCACTATATTTTCTCTCTCTTCTCTCTTTTCTCTCTCTTCTCTCTCTTCTCTTCTCCCTTCTCTCTTCTCTCTTTTCTCTCTCTCTCTCTCTCTCTCTCTCTTCTCTCTCTTCCTCTTCTCTCTCTTCTCCTCTTCTCTCTCTTCCTCTTCTCTCGCTTTCTCTCCTCTCTCTATCTCTCCCCTCTCTTCCTCTCCTCTCTCTTTCTCTCCTCTCTCTTTCTCTTCTCTCTTTCTCTTTTCTGATTCTCTCCTCTCTTTCTCTTCTGGTTCTTTCCCTTCTCTCTCTCGCTCTTTCTCTTCTCTCTCTTTCTCTTCTCTCTTTTGCTCTCCTCTCTCTTTCTCTCCTCTCTCTTCCTCTTCTTCTTCTCTCTTCCTCTTCTTCTTCTCTCTTCCTCTTCTCTCTTCTCTCTTTCTCTTTTCTCTTCCTCTTTTCTCTTTTCTCTTCCTCTTTTCTCTGTTTCTTTTCTCGCTCTCTCTCTCTCTCTCTCTCTTTCTCTTCTCTCTTTTGCTCTCCTCTCTCTTTCTCTCCTCTCTCTTCCTCTTCTTCTTCTCTCTTCCTCTCCTTCTTCTCTCTTCCTCTTCTATCTTTCTCTCCTCTCTCTTTCTCTTCTCTCTTTCTCTTCTCTGATTCTCTCCTCTCTTTCTCTTCTCGCTCTTTCTCTTCTCTCTCTTTCTCTTCTCTCTCTCTCTTTCTCTGATCTCTCTCTCTCTCTCTTTCTCTTCTCTCTTCCTCTTCTCTCTTCCTCTTCTCTCTTCCTCTTCTCTCTTCCTCTTCTCTCTTCCCTCTTTCTCTTTCCTCTTCCTCTTTTGTCTTTTCTCTGTTTCTTTTCTCTGTTTCTTTTCTCTTCCTCTTTTCTCTTCCTCTCCTCTCCTCTCCCTCTCCTCTCCTCTCGTCGCTTCGCTTCGCTTCGCTTCGCTTCTCTTCGCTTCGCTTCGCTTCGCTTCTCTTCTCTTCTCTTCTCCCTTCTCTTCTCTGCTCTCTCTGCTCTCTCTTCTCTCTCCTCTCCTCCTCCCCTCCTCCCTTCTCTCTTCTCCCTTCTCCCTTCTCCCTCTCCCTCTCTCTCTCTCTCTGTCTGTCTCTTCCCTCTTCTCTCTTCTCTCTTCTATTTTATCTTTTCTCTCTTCTCTTCTCTTCTCTGCTCTGCTCTGCTCTTCTCTTCTCTTCTCTTCTCTTCCCTTCCCTTCCCTTCCCTTCCCTTCCCTTCCCTTCCCTTCCCTTCCCTTCCCTTCGCTGCTCTTCTCTTCTCTTCTCTTCTCTTCTCTTCTCTTCTCTTCCCTTCCCTTCCCTTCTCTTCTCTTCTCTTCTCTCCTCTCTCTTTCTCTTCTCTCTTTCTCTCTCTCTCTCTCATTCTCTTCTCCAAAACCCATTAAGGCTCTAAAATAACAACTAGCAAAAAGAGCTCCAACAAGTAAACTTACATCAGGTTTTGTTTCAAAAACACCTTTAACCTGAGGTTATTCTTATGAATAACCTAACCTTTAACTTAACCTAACCTAAGCTTAGGTTAGGTTATTCATGCGAATAACCTAACCACAACCTTGATTTCAATTAACCTACGTAGGTTATAGTTAACTATCTAGGTTAGGTTGTTTCAAATAACCTAACTCATGTTTTTAACCTAACCCGATCTATAGGGCATCGACCGTGTCGTCGGCCCCGTCTGCCAAGGCTTCCTCTTTGTCCGCCTTCCGGATGTTGTTGATCCGCTCTTCTTCTTCTTCGTCTGACTCATCACAGAACTCTGGCGGATCGAGCGCTGCCTGCTTCTCGGAGAGGCGATCACCAACCAATTCGTCTGCGGCCATGTCGGCCGCATCCTCCAGTGCCTCTTGCACCCAAAGTGCAATCTCAGCATCACACCCATCGATGACATCAGTCTGCTCCTGGGTGGTTGGGGGAGATTCGGCTGGCCTTCCGGCAAGCATACCATTCAGCTTGTGTCGGACCTCGCTGATCGTGGGATATGCGAACAGGTCCTTGGTGATCTCCTCGTTGAAGAGTGCATCGCCCTCGGGCAGCACAGCAAGAGGCTCCATGTTCGGCTTTGCATCGAAGTACCTCAAATAGCTGTGGTGGTACCCGATGGCCGCTGTCCACCAAGTTGACGTTGCCGTCTTCGATGCGTCGGAATCGTCCATAAGGTTGTAGTCAGCAGCGTCCGCATTTCCGACCAGGACGAGGTCCCAGACGCCCGGCCTGTTCTTCAAGGCAGGCAAGGCATTGATCGCTGTCTGAACTCGGGCCTTTTGATTCAACGGCCAGTCGGCAGCGACCTTCCGGTCGGCTTCTATTTTGAGGAAACGAGCCTGATGGATCCAACGGCATCCAACATAGCCACCCTCGCCGAAGACGTCATTTCCCGACCAGGCGATGAAGATGATGACCCTTCGGCCGTTACACTCCACCTCATTGCGGGCGACAACGTCTTCTGTCAGGGCATCTGCCTTGGTCACCAGCTCAGCAAGACTGCCGCCCCACACCATTGCCGTCGTCAATGTCGACATCCAGGGCAGCTTCTGCTTGCTGATCAGGTCTCCCGCATTGATCGTGGAGTATCTTGGCTTCTCACCGGGAGGCGCGGGTTCATGGGACACCAAGGCAATGCTTGAGTCCCCGACCAAAACAACGTCGGCCTCACCTTCCGGTGGGCATGGTACATCCACGAGGCAGCACTCCGGAACTCGCTTCATCAAATCGACGAAGTTCCCGTACACCTCGCGATTGTTGCCGCCTCGAATGGTCGCGGACAACAAATCGCCCAAGTTCTGACGAACAGAACCGATGGCCTCAGGGTCAGTGATTTGAAAGCACACGTGATAGCCTGAGCTCGAGTCTCCACGGCCAAGCGTTCCCACTGGCTGACACGGTCCAAGACCGATTTGAGGTTGCCCTCCTCGACCTTGGAAAGAATGTCACTCACGGCAGGAGCTGGCATGGCGACCAGGTGCGATGAAGATCGAAGGCGAATTGCGACAAAAGCTTGAGAGATTGCTCTGTCAGAATCGAGCATAAATGACGTGTGAATGAGGTCGGTCATATCAAATGTGTAGGCTTCAGTTTGCTTGAGGTCTTCTCCCCTACCGGGGGCATGTTCGACTACACAGTTACACTCCATGTCGACAAAAGAACTACGGATAATGTCATTGTTTGTTGCGATCGTCCAGGGTTTCTTGATAGGCAAGTTGTTTCGGTTGCGTAAGTTAAAACGACACCCATCGAAGGACACGGTTAGCATGTTGCGCTGATCTAGGAATTTCCTGACCTTGGGCAGCCTCCAGTACGCGCACCCTTTGGGCCACTCGATTGCTATTGCGACTGGCTCGTCAATGCTCTCGATTGTGGCCACGAAGGATTTCCACAGCTTGTTGAACTCTCGGACATGTCTCCGAATTCTTGCTTTGCCTGAAGGCATTTGCTTGTTCACGTATTGCCATGGTGAACCCCCCGTGCACGGGAGACTAGCCCAAATCATTACATCGTTTGGCTTGTGTGTTCTGAGGAATTTCTTAATTGTGGTTTTGATGCGTCTCTGACAGGCTGGGCTGTTCAGGTTGTCTTTTTCTGTAACCCTCATAACCTTGCATCCTAATGCTGCTTTTCTTGACATGTCACCAAGCTTTGAGTCTTCACTGCAACACAGTTCGACAAGTAGTCTCTGGGCTTCAGGCTCGGCTACAGGTTCCCCTGAGCTGTACTCCTTCTCCGATTCCCCATCGCCTGCATGGGCGATGGCAGCATTGCGAGCGGGAGCACGGAGACCCATTGCCATAAGCTTAACAGCTTTCTTCCACTTGTCAGCATTGGTGAACGGCTTTGTCAAGATATCGGCTGCCTGCAAGACAGTTGGCCCATGTACTAGCCGAAACCATTTACGCTTAAACTGTTCTGCCAACCAGGATAAGTTGACCCTTTGAGTTTTGTCTGTGTGACGAAACGACGGAGATTTCCCTGACTCCAATATTCGGATGGTAGCTTGATTGTCTTCTACAAAAACACCTTGAACAGAGCTCGGTGAAAACATGCTGACTAGCATCGACCCTTCACGCTCCGTCCCAAGGAATTCCCAATCCGTGAGAGCCTCTCGGATCTCTTGGCCTTCAACCCTGTAGTCCGCATCGTTCGGACCGTATACCCTGAACATCGTGCGTCCAGTCCATGGCTCGTCCATTGGGTACTCCCCCCGTGCTCTCCAGTTATCTTGGATCAGATCTAGGGGTTTTCCCTTTCGTGACATGATAGTAGTTCTGGCCATTCCCAATCGTTCGATGGGAATGAAACAGTCCTTGTCCACGGACGGAACGAACAAGTGATTTCTTGGGTTCGGGCTGATGTACGACAGACATCTTCGACTTGGGTCATATTCCCAGAACTCCCCGTGCTTATTAGGACTTGTCGTGACATACTCCATCGGTAGTTGTCTCGGCAAGCCTTCCGGCTTGCAATTCTTCCGGCGCATGTGGTTTGGAATACCCCCCGCGTTCTGGAGGCGCATCCATAAACCGGAGGAAGGCAGCCCAACCGCACGAAGGGAGACATTGGCTGCGACCACTTCGGACTCCGTGCTAGACACGCTGACGGACGTTTGCTTCTTGCTGAACGCCGTTAACGGGTAGTAGGTATTGGGACCTACAAGGACGAGGAAGCAACCACTGGTGCTTCTGTTATCGTATTCCCGGCATGGTCAGCGTCTGCAAAGACCCATAACTTACAGTCTGCAACCTTATCGCCTACGAAGGCGTTCATCCTGTGGTCGAGCGTGGAATGAACATAGCACACCAACCGACGCAGCGCCCGATCGCAGTCATCAGACCATTTCGTGACTCTTGCGGCGAGTCCTTGGACTGCTCTGAGAAGGTCGAACCTGGCCATCCGTGCAGCAAATAAAATCTTCATTAGAACACGTGCCGCTATGGGGGCTAGGACCCCTTTGGCCTCGTTCTCATCTTGGATCGGCCGTGCAATCCGTTCATCATGGAACGGGGTCGTGACCTGCTTCAATTTCAGGGCTCTATCCCCGGCCAGTTGAACGTATCGGTCCACACATGACTTCAGAAATGGTTTCATGTCATATGTGACTGTGTTCACCGGTTTCGACATACACGGCTCACTCTTGTCATTGAGTTGATCAAGGTACGAGAAGTTAGCACTACGTGCCTTGTTCTTAGCCGCACCTTCGTTCCGTGTTTTGGTGGCCATGGAAAGCACCGTTTGGGGGTCGTTAACTCTGTTGTAATCAGGTATGCGCAACCCGTCCATAAGAAAGGCTTCTTCCATGATGTGTGGTGCGTAACTGATACTTCATGAACCTCCTCGGCAACACCTTCTGGTGTGCATGGTCGAATGATCGTCATTCGCTCACCGGATAACTTGATGTCTGACGCGACCTCTGGCTCCGGCCAGTAGCCGCTTTTCCGAGGCTGAATGTGGTGTCGAATGAAGTACCCTTGTCCGGGCTCAAAGTCCCAGTAGTCTTGTGTCCTGTGTTGCGCGGCTGCGGCCGGAACGGCGGCAGGGTCGGGCAACGACTTGTCGAACACGTGAGCGAAGGGATGATCACGGTGACCGAGTTTTACCCCAGTGGAAAACACATGATCGCATCCGAGGTATCGACCGACAGTACCGGGTTTGTCCATGTCGATCCTGGAGCCTATGAGTTCCCATCCTCGCTGCATTGATTCTTTGGGCCCAGACATCTTAAAATCGTCCACATATACCACCAATAACAACTTCAGTCGGGCATGAAAGAACACTGACGGCCAGCCTTCCGGATCTGGCATGAAGAAACCCACCTCAATTAACATACGTTCACAGTGGATCTCCCACAGCCCCCCGGAATCGGGGTGTCCGTACAAGGCAATTCTGAGTTTGCATGCCGGTCGGTTATATTTACCGACCCATTCTTTGGGCCACCGGTCCCTCGGAGGTTCAACCCATGTGTCTACTCCCTTCATAAGGGCCTGAGTATAGGCTTGTTTTCCACCGGCTTGTTCGGCAGTGAAGCCTGGCTGTGAACCGTATGCATCCACAACCTTTCCGGCTTCCATGGTGGCCGGAGACGGCCCTAACTCGGAGAACAAAGCAACATCGGCATTTTCGTCTCTTACATTATTGCCTTGGAAAACCGTTCTCCCCTTGAACTTCCTTAGTGGGTCACCTGCGGGGAGCTCGGAACCTTTCTCAACGCAGATCTCGAAGACCTTGCCAATGTGCACTTTCTTCCCAAGTTTCTTTGCCTCTTTGGCGATGTCAAGCCACTCACGGACAGATTCATAGATCCAGGCTTTCTTGTTCTCAAGTTTCTTCCACTCCACGTCCAGCGATTCCTTGGCTTTGGGGTTAGACAATATCTCCTTTCTATTGACCGGTCGTGCAACTAGGCCATTCACGGCCTTCTCTAGCTGCCATCCTGTCATGCTCAGGAGTTTCTCCCTGTGCCTCCGCTGTTGCCGGTTAAGGGTTGGCATTGCTGGAATGACTTCGAGCTCGGCCTCGCCTTCCGGCGGGCTTGTAGTCGCTGGCGTGGAAGGTTTCTTCTTGGTACTCATCTTGGCCTTGGACTCTGCCTCTTCGGTAGCTATCTTCTTTTGCTCTCTCTCAATGGCCTTTCTTCTTTGTCCTACCGACATCTGTTGCCACACGAACGGTGGGATGTGCATTGGCTTACTAGAGCCTTTATACCTTCTAGCCTTGAAACCATCGGCACTGTAGTACCTAGGATCGTTGGCTTTAATTCTCTCGACTCTTGCTGTCGCGGGATCAATGACCTCAATCTCACCTTCATAAACAACTTTGTCTTTCTCGGCCTCACGAACCCGAAGTTCAACGCTTGCCTTTGAAAAGATCGAAGCAACATACCAGTACTCAGGAAGTGGGGACTTGAACTCATCTTGCCATGGATGAATGATTCTATTTTCCTCAATGACATGCCAAGACTCATCGCCGGACTGCATTACGGTGGATCGAACAGGGTAACCTTTGGTGCCATGGGTCGGACGTGGATCACAAAACTCACCAGCGAATAGCTCGAGGTTAACCTGACACCCCCCGTACGCGAACCATCCGAGCTTTTCTGAACCGTCCGGGTTCTTGGTCCTGAGGAAAGCCAACCATGCGGCGTTCCAAACTGCCTTTCCGCCAATGGCATCAGCGTTCGGCTTGATATCCCTCTCGAGTTTCTCAACAGGAAATGAATCTGGTTGATTTATCTTCGCGTCTTGATCTTCGAGAGGTGGCAGTTCGGGCTGATCAACAAGTTCAACTCTCCCCTCGCTCCTGATTATTTTGTCCTTCTGCATCGGAAACTCAATGGCTTTCGGCACACTAATCTGGCTGACTCTGAGAATTGGGACTTTCTCGTCGTGACTTGCTTTCAAGACGTTCGGAAGTGACATTACCGAGTACTCGTCCCTGAACAAGCAGCCTGGGTGCATGATATAGCCGATGAAAATGCCCGGTGCAGAAGTTGGGTCAAACCTCAAATTATCCTTCACTCTCTTTCTCGGCCCTGTCCAATAGTCGATCTTGCAACCGAATGGGACAATTGGACCCTTGAACTTCTCCCCAAAACGAAGTTCCCATGGTGACTTGTCTTCATCATCAAACTGGGCAATGTTGTTGCTCACACACCAGTGTCTAGCAGCATGGGGCCAGTATTGGTGGTGCAGTCCCGACTGCAACAAACTCACCCTGGTTCCCTCAACGATCGATCGAATCGTTCGCTCGGCAACTGCATTGCTCTGGGATATGTAATCCTTCGATGTTACATGTCGCCACTGTAATGTGCGCGGAGCACTGATGAGTTCTGGGGCATTGTCGGAGTAAAAGATCTTCACGATTGCTTCGTCAAGAACAAAATGTTTGAAGGAGTTGATGGTAGACTCCGCATCTTTTCGCGCAGACGGGTAAACATAAGTGAACCCTGAATATACATCTTTAAGTACAAGACCAATACCTTCATCCTCATCACCTGCTTCTTCACCTTTGGCGGTGATAATGAAGTCCCCAGTAACATGATCACCAAAAGCCTCAGCCTTGATCTGACGGGATCCGCCCCTGGCTCTTGAGGGATACTTGATCATTTTGGCCTTCCGACAAACATCACAAAACTCGTTCTTGGGTATGTGAGTCATCAGATGGGCGATCGATTTGGATTCCCTCTTCAGCAAGGCTTCCCCCCGTCCGCGTTCTGCCACCAAGGGTCCTGGTACCTGATCGTCCAGGGCATCATCACTAGGGTTAGAACCATCCGTTGGCGGCTCGACCTTCCGGTCAGCGGCGCTGGGCGGCTCAGCCTTCCGGCTGGCTTCTCCTTCTTCTCTCCTACTCCCATCATCATCCCCCCCGCATCATCTGAGCCCTTTGCGACTTCAGCAGGTAGGGCCAGCGGAGTGGTAGTAGACGAGGGTGTAGAAGGCCGACTTTCCGATGAAGAAGAAGCTTCAGCACAAATCCCAGCGTCGACGATCGGACGTGAACGCGACTTGCAAGGCATGGCTTTCTTGATCTTGGACGGGACGTACGGCGCATAATCTCGTACTGTTAATTCGAACACCATCGGGCTTTTGAAAGTATGGTTCCTTGCCGGCTCTCCAAACAAAGTCATAACCTATACACTTGACACCGACGGACATAACAGGTGGGGTGGACTCGAGTAAATATGGTGTGAAGTTACACTCTAATGTCTCGTTTCTCACCTTACCTTGCAGGTATGACGAACTCTCTCCATTAGCAATTGATATCGGTCCGGAATGTCGTATTTGGTTGCAAGGTCCTGAGCACTTCCAGTGTCTGCAATCCAGTCCTCACCTGAAAGGAGATAGTGCTCAACCTGCTGCTCGGATGCTGCTGGTGTGGCATACAGTGTCTTTGGAATGCAGTGGTCACAACCTATAGTGGACTTGCACATGTAACGACACTTGGCCTTGAACCCTTGCAACTCATTCTGCACTGCTCCGGCAAGCATTTTGGCCGACAGGATAGAATCTTGAATTGCCGATGGGTTGGGACTCATAGCGAATTCGATGGGATAGAACTTTGATGGACTCTTCCTCTCCACCTCGTACGGATACAAACTCCCGGACGTGCGATATTCGGTGATGTTCGGCTTAGACTCGAATTTCACTTTGATCTTGGCTGGGCAAGCGATGCTCGGCCAACCGTTCCCGGTGGCAAGTCCTTCAACGGATGATGCAAGCATGGACACAACCAGACAAACTGCGGCAGGCGTAACTCTGGGAGACGATCGGTTCGAACCTCCGGAACCCTTGGACCCCTTTGATTTCCGAGAACCATCGGAACCGGATCGGCGACCGCTCTTGTCCCGTTTGCCCCTCTTGTCCTTCTTCCGCTTGTCCTTCTTATCGCTTCCGCGGGAACTGCGGGATCCTGACCTGGCAGGAGTGGCCTTGCGGGGCTTCTGTTTGCCTGCATGGGAGAATTCACAATCACTCCCCCGTTTGCATCGTCCGGCTTTCCAATACTTACGCGTAATCTTGGACTTGTCTTTACCCTCACGACTGGTGGAACGACCTCTACTTGGTTTTCGAGTCTTCTTCGGAGGAGTCTCATGCTTGTACGTGCAGTTCTCTTTGGTGCAACTGCCCTTGTTCCATGCGACGCAGTACCCCTTTGGGATGAATGGAGTTTTCTTCCGATCGTCGTCGACTGCTGGAGTGGACGGTCTCGGACCTCCAAGGCTGCTGTGGATCCGATCACGGTTCGACTCAAGCCTTTCCCTCCGGAGGTACCTTTGTACAGCATCAACAAGGTATTTGTAGGAATGATTCTCAGTTCCTTCTTCAGCACGATTGTAAATTTCGATGTCATGTTGTATAGCTCGTACATTCTTGATTTGTTCATAGAACAGGGTTTCCAAAACTGATGGATCCGGCGGATGAGTGATGCCGGCGTTCACAGTGTCCCAGTTCGAAATGAAGGTTCTTTTCTCCCTTGAGCTTCACAGCAAACAAATCCTTCAATGAGTACGTGGCTCCATGCTTGATATTCGTACTGAAGAAATCATCCATCATCAACAGAGCTTGTCGTCCTCTCACAGGGCGGTCGGCAGCTGATTCTTTCTCTTTGAAGGTATTGACCTTTCTAGCGAATTCACCTGAACAGATGTTGGACAGTGCTGACAACAATTTCGCATCAAGAGTAGTGAATCCCTCCGGGTCAACCAAATCAGTAGTCACTGTTCCCTCCTTCCATACCTTATTGATCCACACGAAAGCTTTGTCTGGAGTTTTCGATGCGGCGCGAACGGCATCCCGCACCTTGATCTTCCAGTCCCTGTAGCTTTCGGGATATGGGAAAGGCGGAACTTTGATGTGATCTGCTTCTTTGGCGTTATTCTCGGAGTTCTTCTTTTTCCCCTTGAGAAGTTGTTTGAGGGCATTCAACAAATCACGGCCCGAGAGATTTCCGTCTTCGTCATCATCGTCGTCATCGTCATCCCCATCCCCGTCATCATCGTCTCCAGGCTCGTCAGGCGGGCCTCCTCCACCGACATTAGCTTTCTTCGGACTCGGCCGAAGGTTCCCCTTGGCTTCATCTCCCTTTGGAGGACCGTTACCACCTTCTGGCTGAGGCGGTGGGGGATCACCTCCGGGCGCTCCATTTGGAGCCTTACGGGTCTGATCACTGGTTCCCAGTGGCAGCGGTGGAATCACACCTTCGCCTGACCTCATGGAGTTCAATGGTGAACCAAAAAGGGATTCCTCATTTGGTTCCTTCTGAACCGGATTGTCCTTTGGTTCTTTTTTGACGGTTTCCCTAAGCATAGCCGGGTTGGGGATGGATGGAGAGTAGTCTCGGGTTTGAAGTTCATCGTTGCCCCCTGCGGGAATCATTGGAAGACCCCTGGGACCCAGAACGGCTGGACCTTCCGGTGCGCGAACGGCGGACCAAGAACTGAACAGGTCGTTCTGGTGTCTGGCATCTCGGAGAGCACTCAGTTGGCTTTGAAGATCAGTTTGCTTCTTCATGGACTGTCTCAACTCCAATTGAAGGCTTTCCGTTTGCCGATTCTGGCGCTCTACATGGTTATTCAATGATTCAATGGTTGCCATGCACTTCTCAATTGCATGATCACTACGAATACGTGCATCTAACATCTGACTCTCATGGTGTTGTTTCATGGACCTAAGCTCGGCCGCAGAAGCCTCGGCGTAAGCCTCATAACCTCTCTGGGCAGCTTCAACAAAAGCGGTGGCTTCCTGTTTGACGACCGTGTTCTCATGAAACATTTGCTCAGCTTCGTTCATAAACCTTAATCCCTGCATACGCATCTCGTCACGCTGGGCGCTCACTATGTTGAGCTGTTCACCTTGAATGTCCATGGCATGCCGGTGTCTCTCTTCGGCAACAGCCTCGATCAATCTAGCATCAGTTGTCGGGGCTTGGTGAACATGCAAGTGCTGATTCAACACATTAGTATTACTCAGGTTGACCGGCACAGCGTTCCCGCTGGCACTCATGGAGGGAGGGTCGTAACGGGCAATGTCAAGCCCTAAAGGCGTGTCCAAAAACCCATACCCTTCCGGCACGAGCGCCGTGGAACTAGCAACCTCAGGCGTTGCTTCACGTGCGGTCATATTGTCCGGGTCCGACGATAAATCGATAATCGACGGATACCTCTGTCCAGCCATGGCGTGGGGCACGTGGAACGAGCGAGAGAACTGTGTGAGACCTACGGCTGATAACCTATTTCACACAGGAAACAGCCTATAAGAGGCCCTTTTTCCTTGAGCCAATACCACGAGGTAGGGTACATGTGTATGTACAACACTAGTGAGAAACATCCCCGAATGGGGTACGCTTTTGAGTGGGACGGGGTGCCCTTTTTCGTCTTGATGTCGAGGCGTTGTGGAGGTGAAAAAGGGCACGCCTGTAGTCCGGGAAAGCTTTCGTGATAATATACTACAACTTATACTACAGTATATAATATACCATATGATGTGGACACTCGCGTCCTTCATCCTTTCAAACATAGTTTTCCAGAATGGTGATCATGTATGTTACGGCAATTTGAGTCGTGGTACAGATTGCACACAGCAACTATCAGCAACCGACCCAGTCAATCCCAGTCACATGGCATCACTGCTCCAAAATAACTTCATCTGAGTTGATCGAATCATCTCTATGACTGTTTGACCGGTGGTTTTTGACTCGCATGAGCATGTCTGACAATGTGGCAAAACCTGCTGGCCTCCTTCTCCATTGCAACTCCAATCTTCATTCGGTCTTCCCCACCTCGCTCACGTGGAAGGCTGCCAACTGTGAATCACACCCAAATTTGAACCAAGACACTGAATGTTGATGTATGTTGTACATTGAACAGTGAAGACAAAGCTGAAGTGCGTGCTGCATGTGGCTTTCAACCAAAGTCTCCTCATTATATATTTTTTATATGGATGGGGAGCTCCTGAGGGATTGGCCCAGGTTTAGCTCCACCCAAGTAGCTTTCCTGGGATGGCAAACACGCAAGAGAAGCTTCGCACCAAATCTTCCAATTGTCAGTGTGGAATCCAAGTGTTGTTAGCCAACTGCCACGTGTTTTTAATGCCGTCAGCAGCGAGACCAGTGCACGGCGCTCTGCATGCCTGGAGCGGTCATGTTCAACAACAACAGGGGCCAGCTCATCGCAAAGGCCCGTGGCTCCATAAGGCACCACCGCGCTTTGAAGATCTCCAAAGATTGCGGATCTCCAGGCCAACAACTGTTGAGCAAAGGGTGGAAGTTCTCCGTTGCCATTCCTCCTCTCAAACGGCATAAAGGTCGTGACAGTTGCAGACCTCGCACAGTACCGTGCCCAGCCTACCCAGCGAAACACACTCCGCCCAGCACACCCACAGGTGCTCTTCAAGGCTTCCTCTGTTCCATGACGGCCCAAGCCGAAGATCTGGTCAACATCGAACTTGGAGCTCAAAGAGATGGGCAGCCGACGATGCAAGGATCGGAAGGCCTTGGCGGAAGCCAAGTCACAAGCATCTAGAAGCTCTAAGGTCTCAATGGCAGAGTTCATCAGCAGGAAGGAGGAGAAGCGCCCCACTCGCTCCACATCGTTTGGCCTTCGGCTTTGAAGGTCCAGCTGGACCATTGACGCCAAGCGACCCAAGACCCACCGCGCTGAGTGAGCACCTGCTTGGCTGAGAACAGTGGCGACCTGGCGGAGGCTCACCAAGTTTGGAGCAAGCCTTTGCTCTGTCCCGCACGCTTTTCTCGGATTCTTTGTGGTACTCTCAGCTTCACCATCCATCTGCTCAAGCAGCAGCAATGCTTCTTGCCACTGAGCACAAGAGAGCTCGATATTCAAAATGATCAAATTACGAGACAGGCGCAATTCTTTCATTTCCTCCAAGAACACTGAGAGCAAGGACTCTGGTGCTGTTCTGCAGGCACTGCACATAGCTCCATAAGCAACAACGTTGGGCTTGACATTGCGAGCTTGGAATTCACGCCAAACATATACAGAATCTTCCCAACGCTCAGTTCTTCCGCACGCGCTGATACATGTGGAGCAGCTGAAAGCATCCGGCTGTATTGACCTCATCTTGTGCATCAAAGACAAAACCATATCCCAGCGTAGTCGATGTTCACAAGCCTTGGCTGCAGAATTCAAGGCAGTTCGATATTGGATCAGGTCGAAGCTCCCTTGCGCATCTCGTTGCACCTTGTCCTCTGGCCCTTGGACATGTCGCAGCAGCTCAAAGGAGTGGAGCCACTGGTGGCCATAAGCACAAGCGCCGATGCCTGCATTCCACGAAATGTCGCTGAGCTCCACAGCCAATCTTGAACCCTGCGACAGAACTTCAAGACCCAGTTGCCAATGTCGTCGACACGCACTCAACGTTGTGCCAAGTCCCTTGATATCTGCCTGCAAGCCACGATGCCCGTGGACCATAATGTCCAACATCTGCAGCACAAGTGTCCATTGACCTGCTCGTTCGCATTGGGATTGAACAGCTCCGAAGCGCGCCACGTTGGGCCGCCGTGTGTCTAAGCTTCGAAGGGCCTCTGCCCAGCTTGCACCAACCCTGGACACACACATCACTTGCCATAGCAACGGCAGCTGAAACCTTGCAGACACCCCTCTTCAGCCCAGACCGAACGGAATCTTGATCCGAAAGGATTTGCCCCGGTTTGACCAAGCCATGGCACCCCCGGGATGCTGCTCAGACCCTCAAATCTCCAACGTGAGACAAACAAGACAAGTCGGGTGGTCCTGAGCTGTGACGTCAGACTTTGGAAGTTGCCAGCTCCTCATGTGGGTGCAGCAGACTTCAGAAAAAAGGGAAGAAGACTGAGACGAGTCTGTTCCAATGAAAAGTTTACGGAATGGCTCATGTTCATTCATTTCTTGATGCTTGCTTCCTTAGTTGTCTTGAATTATTATGTGTTCGAATGATCCAATGAAACAAGTCTGTTGCTGGCTTCAAGTGTTTTTGTCTATTAATCATTCGTCATCGAAACATCCTGCGCCTGTGCCGAAGTCCCGCGCGAACTTGGCCTGAGTTCCACGCCGTCCCTCTTGCCACAAAGAATTCTCCGAGGCTCCAACGAACTCCTCGGTGGAAGCTTCATCAGCCTTCACCTGTTGCAAAGCTCTTCCACAAAATTGGTATACCCGGTATGGCGAAAGACTAGGGACCCAGGGAACTGCAGCCTTGACAGGATCGGTTTCCCTTAGCTATGTGGAGGCCATTGCCATAGTCATACACTGTAGGGTCTGTAGATTCTGCTACGGAAAAGAGTTTGATTGGCACAGAACGGATGAAACACAAAAGAAACGCTGTGGGAGCACATCAAAAATGTGTTGTCAAGCGACAAGTTCGGGCCTGCCGCCAACTCGTTGAAAGCAGCCGCCGTATGAAGCTTTGCAATTCATCCTCATGCCAAAATCAAACTATCCACAAACAACCTCTCTCGCACCAGAAACAATAAGACCAAATAAGGGAACGTGTTTTCATCGTCCTGAGGTCCTGAGATGCTCATTTTCAAGGCCCCCCAATCGCAGCCCATTTGAGGATCCCATCTGTCCCGTCCTGGCTCTGCAAAGCCAGCACCATTTGCAGCCCACTGTCGCATAGGTCTGCAGAGGTCCCATTCACTCCTGGAGCACCGCTAAGTGATACGGATTCAAAAATAAAGTAAGCATCTAAGCGTCTGCTCTGCTGTTGGTATGAACAAGCTGGTAGTGACTGCCCACGAAGCAGTGGTGGACAATGATCCAACACAACTCCAATTGGGAGAATAGAAGTCCGGATGGCAAAGCTACAAAGGGGCCGCTCACTCACCCACACCTGAACGTGCCAGCAGCTCTGGGACCTGCTCTTCCTGTGGCTGTTGGGCCACCTTGTCGTGTCACAAAAGGTCACACTGCTTTGTTGAAACTTGTTGATTAATAAATCTCCCTACCGGGATAGTCAAACATCTTACCTTTGGGAGGCTCAAGTAATCCGCCGACCCCTGCCTAGCTGACGCCTAGGCTAAGCGGGGCAGCGCCTGGGACAGCGTAGCGAGAAGCGATTGCCACCAGCCTGCTCTGGCCCCTCTTGTCCCCGTCATTAAAGAACTCCTACCTGCCCAAGGTAGATCTCCGGACCTGTTTCTTGCAGCTGCCTATCTATGGGCTTCCGATTGAAACCTCCAGGGCCAGGGTGCTTCGCTGTGGCGAAGGCGAGGTTTTGGCACGGTCCATGCAGCCTCTGGACCTGCTGATTGCAGCTACCTGGGGTTTGTCCTGGAACATGGGTGAATCTGGCTTTTCTCTCAGCTTTCTGAAATGTGGCATGTTGTTGCGCCGGTGTCTTTCTCTTACTTGCTCTAAATAGAGGTCTGCGGCCCCCGGGCGTCGCCGGGCATTAGTCCATTCTATCCGGCGATGCCGTTCCAGCACCCCTATCAAGCTAGCTTGCTATACGAAGATGCGCTCCATGCCGCCGACCCCTTTTCTAGCATCACCAGGGCTCATGAGGCTTCGTCAAAAAGCATCAAAAACATGGGAAAATGATCGAAAATGGTCACTGTAAAGCTTATAGCTTCAAAACCTTTAGAACATAAACCTATAAAAATGGATGCAAATTTGGAGGAGGGATTTTGGTCGAGCATCATTAGCATCACCAACGTTTATGAACAATGCTGCTCGTACTCTGGGATGCCAATTGTGCTCGACACAATTGCTGCCTCAAAACTTCCTCTAAAAAGATTTGCGTCTTTCCTGCTCAGACTGGGCTTATATGTTTTCTTCTACTAGGGTGAGCCCGCGCCCGCGCCCGGAGTGTGGGCGTGCTCCCGCGTGCGCGGGCGGGCTGGCGGGCGGGCGGGAGGGCGAGCGCGCGAGTGTGCGTGCGCGTGCGGGTGCGGGTGTGGGTGTGCGTAGGTGTGTCCGAAGTTGAGTTCGCCAGGCTTTTTGTAGATGGGGTGTGTCGAGACCCTGCGCATACGCGCAGTCCCCCCAAGGGCATCGCCGGTTGGCGAAGCCTGTCAGTTAGCAGTCAACAGTATTTTGGAGACACGCCCACTTCCAACTAGCGAAGCTGGGAATCGCTGCAAAACAGGCCCTGCCATACCCTGCCCATGATCTTAAGCGTTTCGCCCGTTCATTGGCCCAAAAGCTCAGATCCGTGCGGATAAGTCTAAGCTTATCCTGCAAACAGCCATAGGTTCTGAAGTGAGGGGAACACTGCTCAAAACGCCGCTCAAGGCATGCAACTCTGTTCAAACGAGCCAGTACTACAAGAGCTCGCCCACGTGGTCTTCTAAGGGCATGGATGGAGGCCTCCATGGAATATGAGCCACCAAACTGGATTCGCAAAAGACCATGCGATCAGAGAAAACTTGAGGCCGAGGGTAGGTGACGAAAGCTAGCAGGGATGCATCCGTGTCAGTGGAGGCGAAGCATACAGCGCCGTCCAGTGACAAAGGACTGGTGGGACAGCTGAGTGAGGCAGATCTTTTTTCATATGCACGGGGCTGTTGGAGGGATGGTTGACACGGTCTCGCTCCTGAGGTAGAACGTTGTGAACATGTAAGACACACGAACAGCAATGACACAGCCAACCTTAGCTTGTGAATCTGTTGAATCTGTTGCATCGTATCCCAAAACCTCCACGGACGAGTTGAACCAAAGTGGATGCCATAAGAGGAGGTGTCCAAGAGGTGTCCCAGAGGCGTCCCTGGGGTTGAACCCGCGGGGGGGGGGGGGGGGGGGGGGGGCCCCCTCTACATATGAAGTTTTCACGTGATGCGGCGATCTCGAGGATTCCAGCCCCTCACTTGCTAAAGCAAGGAAAACTCCAGCTAGCTGGTGCTAGCTTTCGTGATAATGCCTAGCACGGAAATGTAGCCTTTCTCAAACAAGAACTTGTTCTGTGACGACTCCGCCCATCTGACTTGATGATATCTTTGCTACCTCTGCAATCTCTCGGTTTTCAGCTGAGCTCCGGTCATTCCACCAAGGCTTTCCAAGTACACGGCCCTTGCGGTAATGTCCTGAGGCTGAGTCTCTTTTACACGTCGAGGCACTACTTCTTTCGCTCGCGAAAAGAAGCGTCGCGCACTCGTGTGTCAGAATGAGAGCAGCATTCACTCTGGGGAGTCACCCGGGGCTCTCCTGCGCATGACCCTCGAGTTCCTCCCGGTCCGCCTCAGGGCAAACCTCAGCTGCCTCGCAAGAAGGATGGCCAAGTCCTAGCCTCCCTGGTCATCTGTTCGTTGCAATTTCTTGCTGACATGCATGACATGAAATCAGTGATACTCGGATACTCTGCCTCTTTGAATTTTGATGCTGCCCTCGCATGGTGAAGAGCAGCCTGCGCAGACTGGCCTTGGCCTCACACGTTTACATATCGTCCCACATTGTGCGAAGGGTATGTTTGAGGTCCTGGCGGTCTAAATCGGCCGCTTTCTCCTAGCGGAGGCGCAGTCTACGCCAGCAAAGTCTACTTCTCCACATACAAACAGCCTGGCAAGACTGCTCTCTCCCCCTCCCAACCAAGAACATCTTCTGCCAGATCAAGCAACGAACCACCACTCATCAAGTGTTAGGAGTAGCACGGAGTATTGTGGAAAACCATGGAATGCCAATTGAATACGCTGATTCCGTTCAAAGCCCTGGCGTCCTCTGCTCGAAGCCCTTCGACCACCAGCCAGGCACAGCGCCCTCACTCACATGCCAAGTTTGTCTAGTGTTCTTTCCCTGCTACCCCGGCTGTCCCACTGTCCCACTTACTTTCCTGCTTGTAAAGTGAGGCTGCACCCCGGCAAGTCTGTGCACTTGCCGCTGTGCGACAAAATAAAACTATATCTAAAAAAACAACCTCTTGACGCTCCGTCTCATCTCTCTTCGGTCTCCATCCCATCATCTCTCCATCTCTCAGCCTTCGGGCCGTTGGGAGGCCATGTCCAGTTGCTGGTCGGGTCACGATGACAACTGTTGAGTGGACTGTATACTTGCGACTTCCAGAAAATCTTTCCAGAAGCTATCCTTCCAATACTGGGAACGTACTTGTCCACGTGGTTGATGGAATGTGTAGTGACAGGCGAACGGCCGACACGAGTCAACAAACCGCACCTGCATGTTTCCTTGAGCCAAACGTAAGGTAAGTATGACATGTATTAGACACACTAGCGTGAAACAACACCCCCTGCTGAACGAAAATGGGAGGAGTGAAGTTATGTACAGTGCATGAATTAAAGGACCTACGAAGGTATCCGGTCCCCCGGTACGTGCAACGCATCGAGCCGGATCGCGCCTTGAGATGGAGAGGATTTTGACCTCAAGGACGTATCGATCAAAGCACTGTCATGCTTTGATGCTAGTGTTGAACATGTCTGAAATTGATGCACGCAGTCAAGCTCAATGCACAGCGTCGTAATGGACTCTTTTTCGGCGCAACGGAACAGGAAGCGCAATGCCAACCTTTTAGAAAGCAGGAACAAAGCCATCAAGGCACACGCTCCCGCGTGGCGACAGAGCACAACAAAAGAATGTGCACATCTGGATGCAAGGATTTGGAGTCAAGTACTTCGACTTAAACTCAAACGAATTAGCTGTTGGTTTCAGGCAACCGGTCCCCCGGTGCGTCACAGAAACGGTCATCTAGGCAACCGCTTCCGCGGTGCGATGAGGGAATACACAGCGCTCTACGACAGCCATGTCACCCGTGAATTTCATTCTCTTCTCGACAGGCAACGGCTCCCGCCGTGCGATGTGTCTACCACCTGCGCTGACTCCACCAGTCATTTCCTCGCCAGTCGCTGCCACGACCACGGTCATCTTCCCACCAGTCACGCGAGGATGACCACCACGAGGAGGAGGATGAAGAGTGCTGCCAATCCTGTGCAGAATCACTCCATGCAGCTCCCCGCCAACGATGCTCTGCACTCTCGGCCTGAGACCGTGTCGCTCTTGCCAAAGACTGTCCTGCCCCCGGTGCAGCCTTGGCTTTCGGGATCACGAGCGCTCTGGTCTCCTTGACAAGGTTGATGTTAAGGCCGGGGATGAACTGAGCATCTTCTGCCACGAACACAAGAAGTTCATCAAGGACGTCGTCTGGATCATCCTTCTCGCAGCGCCATTCGCCACCAAACCCAAGAATGGCAGGGCGTTTCGGTCCTTGGCAGTAATCTGCAGCGAAGGTTTCCGGCCGATGGAGGCGATTCTTCCAGTAAACAAAGAAGTCCTCGCTGATGTCGGCATCATCGCCCTTGGCAATCTCATTCATAAAGATGATCTTGCCGGAGTACCTGTGGCCGATTCCCTGAGCGATCATTTCACGCGTCCTTGGAGGATCGGGAATGACAGCATCGGAGAGGCGCTCGAGGAACTGGATGCAGATGGGCGATAAGTCCTGAGCTGCACAGTTGAATGCGTAAAAAGCATCAACAAGCTGCCGTTGCGAAACCGTCAGGCACATCTTCTCCGCCTTCTGGACATGGCTCTTGGCATTCGCCTTCAAGACGTTGATGCCAGATCGCGATGCACGTGGTTTCTCCTGGCCAGGCGTCCCCGCCGGCATCTTCCTCAATCCAGATCCTTGCAGCCTGTCGTCCGGAACCATGTCCATGGTGACTTCAACTCCAAGGTCTGATGCAATCTCCTCGATCCGGATGAGCTGAGCTGCTTTACACAGATCGGATGCATTGCTGAGGAATGCGCCGCAATTGGTGCAGGACATTGTGCCACGAGTGTATGTCTGGGTGCAAGTTGGGCACTGATCTTCAGGCATCTGAATCCCTTCAACGACCATCCAACGGGTGTTGCCATAACCCTCAGTGTCAGGATGAAACTTGCGCCAATCAAACCGAGGACGGTTGTAGTTGGGCAGCATCTCCTCAGGCGACACTTTGTTCTTGTAGGCGTTGAAGTTGGGCCTGCAAACAACATACGTGACCTCATAGACCTCCAGATCGGGGTTATTCTTCCCTGAGATCATTTGGTCCTTCGCGTCACTGAGCTGAGACAACTTGCCGTAGACGAACGGTGAATAGGTGTCCACTTTGCTACACCACCTCTCATAGTCTCCAAGAACATGAGTGGTGTACTTCTCGAATGGACTCTTCACCATGTCATCATCATCGGCATCTGGTCCCCCAGTGCGCGCAGCATGGAATGCCTTGGTCCGGCCAGTGATAATTCCCAGCAAATGGGCGTACACATGATTGGCGAAAGAATAGCACTTGGCTTCCATGTCGTACACATAGATCACATTTCTGTTCGCGATCCAATCTGGACACAAGATTGTTCCTGCCGTGGTTTCAATCAGTCGGTGTCCGTTCAGCACCATCAGCTGGAGATCCAATGCCACGCAGGTAGGGCGTGTGGCTGCCATAGCGGCATAGTCGGTTCCAGAGATAGTCCAGGATCTCTTTGGTGAGGAACGTGAATGGGGCACCAGTGCGATTGCCACCAGGGATGAGGCCCATATTGACAACGTCGAGAAAGGCTGCTCGATGGGTATAGTGATACAGAATGGTCGGAGCCACATCTGTCACTTTCCCCAACGCACCACAAGGAACCCTCGGAAACTTGCTGGCCTGGTATTCAGCAGCAGTGTACTCCTCGTCAAGGTTGATGAAGCGTTCATGTTCAGGCAAAGCGTCTTGAACATTGTTGTTTGACCACTCATTGTGGTTTTGCATCGCCTTGATTCTGAGTGGAGTATACTGGTACTTCCCGCCGACCAAAGTCCCCTTTCGCGCAATCTTCACCTCAAGCATGAACCGGTGATTGGACGTAATGACTCGAAGGAGCTCATCGTTGGTCAGGTTCACATCATACTTGCGTTTGAGTTTCATGAAACTGTAGACCTTTCCGTAGTCCATCCACAGGCCCTTGTCGAAGCTGGGTGGTTGCACCTTATGCCAGGTCTACTTGCTGTGTTCCCACCCACAAAGGAGACCGGAAACACGTCGAGAGATCCAGACCTGCTTCGAGTTCAACTGTGGCAAGTTGGAGGCGCCAGGAACCGATCTCGATTGCAGTGCCACTGTCTCGTTCTCCCCTAGTGGCGAAGGTACGGATGGCACCGGAGGCGCACGAGGCATTGCCTTGGCCTTGACGGCAGGCTTTGCTGTAGGTGTCGTATCCGAGGCCACAGCTCCCGCCGGGCGTTTCGGTACCTTGGGCTGAGTTGCTTCAGTTGACTTCATCTCAACGTCGGCCTCAGCTCCCGCCGGGCGTGCTTTCGGCTCGGTTGCGCCAGATTTCGGCGTCTTCTCAACGGTTGCATCTGGTAACTTGGGCGCCGGTGTCTTTCCCGGCGCCTTCGCCTTTGGGATCTTCTGCTGCGGAGCCTTGTTCGCCAGGTCAGGTTCATTCCCCAAGGTGGTAACCTCGCGAAACTTCCTGAGGGCCTCGCCAATGAGCTGAGGGATGTCCTCTTCGGCCATGTAGATGCGAATGAGGTCACTCTCATCATCCTTCTTTCTCAGCTGGCAGGTCACACCAGCAACCTGGCAAGACTCAGCATGCATAGATGTGAGCATCGGCTCTTTGAACAGAATCTCCTCATCGGAGTCTTCATCTGGCTTGTCCTTATCTTCATAGCCTTGCTTAATGGCAGATTTGAGATGATCCTTGAGAAGCTCGTTGACATACTTCTCATCTTCGATGGGGTCGTTGGACAATGAGCTCTTCTTCTTCCGTGATGGGTACAGGATCCACCTCGGTGTCACCCTCTTTTGGCATCTCAGTGGTGACAGAGACGAACTCCATGCCCGGAGTTGTGACTGGGGCCTGATTGTTTCCATCTCGGCCATCCGTCCCCGGAGGCGAATCAGCGCTGGGCGCAAATGCGTCATCGATCTCAATGACCTCTGGCTCACCTGCATCCGGCATAGGCTGATCAGCCGCGGACGAGTCAGGCGCGATCTGAACATCCTGACCTTCGTCATAGAAATCCGGGCCAACGGTCCCCCTGACCTTCGTCATAGAAAGCGAGCACCGCAGTTCGCTTCAACAGGTCCTTCCAATTCCCGTCGT
>CAXAMN010022151.1:706056-732137 GCA_963970005.1 Durusdinium trenchii
CCGCAGTTCGCTTCAACAGGTCCTTCCAATTCCCGTCGTTGCCCGCCTCCGTAGGTTGCGAAGAGGGCGCAACGTACATTCCTGGATGGTTCAGGAAGAAGTCGACGGCATCGGTTTCACAGCCCACAAAAGACATGGCCATGATTCGAACCGAGATTGGAAGTCACAATCGCGCGGCAGATCGTTCCCGGTCGCGAGCTTGAGTCAATTGTTCACGGCAACGCCAAAGGCTCGGTGAATCATGTCCGTCATCTGGAAAGTGTAAGTCTCCGTGCGTTTCAATGACTCACCACGACCCTCAGCGTGCTCATGACTCTCATCGCATTGCTTACTATTAATAATAAACGACTTGATAATTGGCTCTAAATTGATCTTCCATGGCTTCCTAATTGGGACTCCGTGTGCATCAACAACACCGATCATGCATCCGTCAAAGGTGACCTGATCCATCGAGTGACGCTGACAGAAGGACAGAACGTACTCGAGTTTCCAGTACGCACAATTCTTAGGCCATTCAATGGCGATGTACGGATCTGCACTCCGAAGAGAGTTGACGAGATCTACCAAAGCGTTCCATAGTTTCCTGAACTCGCGTTGGTGTTCTTCAACTTTGATTGCTGCGGACGGTATTGTTTTGTTCACGTGTATCCAAGGAGTACCACCGGTGCAGGGCAAACTAGCCCACACAAGCAGTCTTCTACCTTTAGGGAGCTCACGGATACTGGACAAAACTTGTCTGACAATACGTTTCCGCGTTTGTGGATCAAGTACATCATCTTCTTTTGTAACACGAATCACCATGCAGCCTGAAGCGGACTTGCGCGAGACATCACCGAGTTTGGAATCAGAGCTACAACACACTTCAAGCAGTACTCTGTCATGAGCGCCAGGCGTAGCTGCGGCCACGGGTCCCCCCGGGTGAGGTGCATCAATCTTCGGCGCACCTGCCGGTTTGACTGAAGCGGCATGCAAACCTAGCAACTTGAGCAATTTATTCCACTTCTCGGTACTGGTGAACGGTTTGGTGAAGATGTCAGCTGCTTGAAGAAGAGATGGTACATAAACAAGTGTGAATTGTTTCCGCTGGAACTGTTCCGCTAACCATGCGAGGTTCAGTCGTTGTGTCTTGTCAGCGTGCCTAAAAGCAGGTGACCTACCTGATTCAAGGATTCTAATGGTCGCCTGATTATCTTCCAGAAACACGACTTCGAAAGCTCCCTTTTACCAATGAGGTATATATCCATGGAACCCTCACGACCTTGACCTACGTAGCATGAATCAGTGAGTGCATTCCTAATCTCGCGGGACTCAACACCATAGTCGATCTCATTTGGACCAGGTATTCGAAAAACTGTCATCCCCGTCCATTCCCCCTTCATAGCCCTCTGCCCGTCCCTGCTGGACCAATCCCAGCTCACGTCTGCGTCAAAGGTTCCATCCTTGAACTGTGCAATCGTGATTCTTTGGGCGGACAAAAACTTGTGATCAACTGGACAATCATCACAATCTCTTGGGTCAAAAAGGGTTTGTCTGGGTTCAACATGGCGTCTAATTACCTGATCTTTCAATGGATCAAACTCCCAAGCATCTTTCTTTGCGTTCCGGGCACGTGTCCCCACGGCCGAGCTTTGCAAGTTGGCATTTTGTGACTCCCCCCGCCTGCCGGATGACTTGCCAAAGACAGGAGGAAGGAAGACCAACTGTGCGAATCGACAGGTTAGCGGCAATGACTTCCGCTTCCGTCGAGCTCATGGCGGTGGCCGTCTGCTTTTTCGAAAATGCAGTAAGGGGGAAGAGGTGTTGGGACCTACGATTGCCAGAATGCAACCTGAAGTTGAACGACTATCATGCTCTCCAGCATGGTCACTGTCGGCAAACAACCGCAGTACCGGACTGGACGACGTCGATTGTGGAGTGGATATAGCACATCAATCTATGTAATGCGACATCACACTCCTTTGACCACTTAGTGACACGGCTGGCAAGACCCTGAGTCGCTCGAAGTAAGTCGAAACGCGCCATGCGTGCAGCGAACAACACTTTCATGAGGACTCTACCTGCAATGGCCTGGAGCTCCCCCCGGCGTTCTGCCTCATCACCTATGGGTCGAGCAATTTTGTCGTCGTGGAAAGGGGCGCTGACTGTCTTGAATTTCACGGGGTGATCGACGAGACTCTCATACTTCTCAAGACATTGACGAAGAAAGCCCCTCATGTCGTATTCGACCCGTGTCACAGGTTTGTTCACGCAACCCTGGTCTTCTTCAAGTTGATCCACAAACGTGAATCCTTGGGCACGGGCGGCTTTCTTGGCCTGACTCTTGTCCCTTATTTTCTTGACAGCTGCAACAGCCATCTTGGGGTCGGAAATGCTCTTGTCGATGAAGAAGGTCTCCCCTGTCCACCAAAAAGGCAATCCCTGTTGCCGGTCAACCTTTGCGTCGCGCCAAACATGTGAGCCACCCCCCGCATCCTTGGCAACGGATCCCTCCGTGCATGGGACATACTCTGTGTACCTTAAATCACTGGGGTCAAACAGCCCTTCAACGCCAGCAGGCCTGATTTCAAAGCGTCGACGGGGTTGAACGTGGTGATGCACAAACGTTCCATGCTTGGGGAAATGAGTCCAGTAATCCTGTGTTCGGCGGACGGGGGCCGCTGGCTTACTAGCCGGATCTTCGAGCTTGTGGTCGAAAACATGCGCGAATGGGCGATCTTCAACGGACAGCTTGACGTTGTGTGATACAACATGATCACAACCGAGGTACCTCCCTACATCTTCGGGGGTATCCATGTCAATGCGAGTACCGATGAGCTCCCACCCCTTTGCATGGTTGGACTCTGGACCGGCCATCTTGAAGTCATCTACATAGACGGCTAACAAAAGGAACAACGCGTCATGCCAAAAGATCGATGGCCAGCACTCAGGGCGCACGGCCTTGAAGCCGACCTTCGCGAGGCAATCCTCGCAGCGCCGCTCCCAGAACCCACCAGAGTCTGGGTGACCATAGAGAGCTAGTACAAGCGGGATTACAGGATCCTTGTATTTACCGTGCCATGCTTTAGGCCATCGGTATTTCGGGATCCTGATCCATGCGGGCTTGCCCTTCAAAGTGGTCTGGGTTGCTAAATTTCAAAAATCAGCGCGATTAAGGCTGATAAAAAAACGTAGCTGAAATTAAGGGTTGTGATTGGGACAGTGGCGATTTGCAGAACAGAAACCGCAACTGAAGCAACTGGCTTCATTATTGCCATAGTCACTACTTAGCAACAAGAAGTGTGTGTGTGTGTTCCAAATTCCAGGATGCCCAAAAGGCCGCTGCAGCTGCCACGCAAATCCAAAGCTTTTTTGGGCAGTGATGCCGCTAGGTTCAGGTAGGTTCCGGGCAAACTGACCAGAAGCTGACATACCCTCATATCAGCAAGTCAAGTGCCAAGCTCTACCAGCACATCTCCGATCAGTTGATCAAGGAGAGACATAAGGATTGTGGCCACCTATCTACTATCCGATTCTAGAAAACAGCTAGCAGCTATTATTAAACACTAACATCATTCATCGTATGAAGGTACAATAAACACACGTGTCATAAACAAGCGGACAGGAAAGGGCCCAGCCAGGCATTTTTAACCTGGGTTTCAAAGCAGCTGGTATTGCTACTTCTTTGCTCGTGATTGCCTCACGCCCCCACTCACAGCATACTTGTCCAATTGCGATGCCTTTGTCTTCGCCTTCGCTTTTGGCTTCCGATCAGCTGCGGGTTTGGGTGAAGCTTTGGGTTTGCTTGCCTGCGCTTTGGCTGTAGCTTTAGCTTTAGCTGTAGCTTTAGCTGTAGCTTTGGCTGCTGCGGAGGCGGCCTGTTCAAACATGCCACGTATTGACTGACTGTGTTCAGCTCCTTTGACATGCTTTCCTTTAGCCTTGACAGGCTGTGACTTGGGCTGTTCTTTACCCAGCTCACTCTCGTCAATCTGCATCCTTCCTTGCTTTGCCTTCTGTTGATTCTCATCAGTGGCAGCACTCTTTCGCTTGCGACCATGATCATCATCATGTGGCTTTGCATCAGCCTTCTGATGCACCACTGCTTTTTTCTGCAGGGCTGCTGGATTTGCTGGCTGTGGTTTGGCTGCTGCAGGCAGGTGCTCATGTTGCGCCAGCGCTGCTGGTGTTGCTGGCCGTGTGTCGGCTGTTCCAGGCAGAGGCCCATGTTGTTCCACTGCCTGCATTTGCTGTGGCACTGTTGCTGGTGTTTCTGGCAGTGTCTTGGCTGCTGGTGTTGCGGGCTGTGACTCGGCTGTTCCAGACAGATGCCCATGTTGTTCCACTGGCTGCATTTGCTGTGGCACTGTTGCTGGTGTTTCTGGCAGTGTCTTGGCTGCTGGTGTTGCGGGCTGTGACTCGGCTGTTCCAGACAGATGCCCATGTTGTCCCGCTGGCTGCACTTGCTGTGGCACGGCTGCTGGTGTTTCTGGCAGTGTCTTGGCGGCTGGTGTTGCTGGCCCATCATGTGGTGGTACTGCCTGAGGTTGTTCACCCTCAACTGGCTCCTCTTTTACCTGCTGAAGTTTTCTGGGTAAGACCGGGACGCCAAACATTTTGCTCATGCGTTCAGAGAGCACTTGTCTTTGATCAATCGTTTCTGGCACATTTCTTGGCTGAGGCTGCTTGATTCCAAAATGATCAGCACTAAAGCCACCGCTGGTAAAGATAGGCGTTGCCCTTTGGTCAGCAGGAACCCAAACAATCAGCGACTCAGACTCAGATTGGTCAATGTCTTCCTCCTGCAAAGGTGTGCCTAGATCTGCCAACAAGGACAACTGCGGCCATGCAGATTTGACAAAGACCATTGGATTTGGCTCTGCTTCACCGTTGGAATCCTCATGCTCAGGGTGAGCCACGTTGCTTTTGGGCTGGACCAAATCGCGCAATGCTTGGGCATCACCAGGCATGCTAGCTGCAATACAAGCATCTTTCAAGGAGAATTCCACCTTGAAGTCCAAGGTGTCATGGTTCAGTAGGGTGCGCACAATCTCCGAGATCATGTCCCTGAGAGTGGGAGACCACAACAAAAAGCTGGCATGCCTGAGCCTGACTCTTACTCCTAAGGTCCTAGTGCTTGATGGTGGCCAGGTGGGCTTATCAAAACTTTCCAAGAGTTAAAAGTTTTAACTAATCAAGACCAGCTTCTGCTTATGTACAGACATGACAATGTCCATGATAGGCACAGACCGACCATGCAGGAAGAGAGACATTGAGCGAATGCCAATGTTGTGCTCTTTCGTTGACTTTTCAAAGACCAGCGTTCCAGCAGGAACCCAGAGAACATCACCAGGAAGAAGCGTGCCACCCCGAAGAGAACATGCCTCTGGAGGGTTTTGATGCAAATCTTCTTGCTGAGAAATGAAATTCACCACGTCCTGACTGGAATTGCATTGGGTGAAAACATGGTGCAATGATGCGATGTCCCAATAATAAGCAAAATGCCTTGCCCCAACCCCGCACAACCCCCTCCAAAACAAACAAGTTGTCTCTTGTCTCCTGCATTGAGAGTGCTGCTGTGCGGGCTGCTTGCTTGTCCTCCTCTGTTCCGGCCTCCTCTACCAAGGAAGATCTGCGCCATTCACATGCTTCCTCCACATCGATAGCTGCGATCACCTTCTCGCAGGCCAGTAGGGAAGAAGCCAGAGAAGAGGGATCCACGAGCTGACCCCGTGTAGGAAATCCCATTGACTTTAGCATAGAGCTTGTTTGCGGCTGCCTCATCGGTAGGGTACCTCGCGTCTGCTTCCTCAAGAACATATTGTGAGTCCAAGAGTTGCAGGCCAGTGGGCTCTCCCAAGTTGTCGCAAGCTTCTTGGATCAAAGTGTTCATGGACAAAATCTCGCTTGAAGCATCAGCTTGGCGAGACATGCGCTCTTTGGATGGATTCTTGTCAAAGCTTTCCTTGAAGTCTGCACCAAATTGGTTGATCTCCTTGCCAATGCGCTTTGGAATTTTTGCCAAAAGCTCGTCATCAAGGCCAGGAAGAGCCTGGTTCTGACCATATTCAATTTCAAATCAAGTTTAAGCAAACACAGTTATATAACATACACACATAATCAAACGAAGACTATAGTGTATGCAAGCAGCCTCCAGCACTTTCTTGACAGAAGATCTGCGAAACCGGGCAAGCGCAGGAACCCTCCCTGAAGTCTTTGCAATGAAAGCAGCCAAGCAAATAGCATCATCTACCACATTCAAGCCAAACTCTCGTGGCCAGTCTGGGTTGACCACTGATTTCAAAATGGCATAATCACTCTCCTCAATCTCAGCAGTCTGCTTTTTGCGCCTCTTGGTCTTGTCCTCTTTGGTGTTGTCCGCGTTTTCCTTGTCCTTCTTCTCCTTCTCCAGCTCCTTCTGCCTCTTCTTGTCTTCTTGCTCTAGGCGGCGTTTTTCTTTCGCTGCCTCGCTCTTTTGTGCCTTCTCCTCAGCTTTCCTTTGTCTCTCCTCCTCTTTCTCCAATTGCTTTTTCTCTAGGTCACGAGCCTTCTTCAAAGCTGCCACATTGGACGACCACTGCTTAGCACTCTTTGAGACTGCCATGGCAACCTCCTTCACCACGTTCAATGCCTCCTTATGCTGCTCTCCAAGTGCCTGAACAGCCTCTGCTGTCCTTTGCAGGTCCAACATTGTTTGACGAACATACTCAATGTACCCCCACGTTTGCACATGAGATTGTTCCCAGTGTTGGTCACTGAAAAAGTCATCCTCTTCAAGGAGCTGAAAGATTCTGCTGCTCTTCTTGTCTGCAGATTTGGATTGCTCCATATCCATAAGCAGCTCCAAGCAAGTCAATCGGTGAGACAAGACTTTGATGTTTCCGTCTGCTTCCATAGCATTGTCCTTGGTGCCATACAAGTTGGTTGCCTCCTCCAAGGTCTGCTTTCCTGTCTCTATGGCTGAATAGGCTGCTGGTCTAGCTGCAACAAAATGCTTCATGGTATCCTTCCGCACTTTGCTTGAAGCCATCTTTGGGGTGACCTTGTTGCGTTGCTTGGGCTTTGGCTGTGGCTTAGCCACAGCGCCAGCACTGGTAGTTCGTGGCAACAAGGAAGATGCGGCTGGCGCACACGATACAACGCAGCAATCGTCTTCTTCCAACTCCTTCCGCAATTCCCTCCCAATGCTTGCCAATCCTGAGCACGGCTGGCGGCAACAAAGCAAATCAAACATTGCATTTAGCATGTCCCATTTTGTGGCGCCATACGTGAGAGGACAGCAAACAAAGCAATGCGGCAAGCGTCGCTCTTCTTGCTTCTCTGTTGGCGACTTTGTTTGGATGGCATCTCGTTTCTTCACACTTGAACCCTGACATGATGAAAGACAAACAGCACAATGGGGCAACAAGAAGTGCTTCATCTGAAAGCAACCACCTGACCACCTGCCTCAAAATGTGTTTCGGTTTTCTTCTCTCCTTGAGGTCCAACCTTGGGAATCCACAATCTCCACACCTCAGTTGCTGGAAACATCAAGATGAAACATGACCGGTTACTGCATACACATTGATCCGCAAAAATATTAGTTTGGCACCTTCAATAAGTCCTGATGAATTCCGCTTGGGCACAAGTCCTAATGAATTTCCTTTCTCATCATTAGCTTCTACTTGGCCGCGGTGGATGGAAAGGTTGGCAAAATCTCGCTTCCACTTCAACCTTGCAGCTTGCTGATCCAACCTGATATATGGCGGACAGTCATTGGTGTACCATGACAGGTACTCTGCCTCTGACATTGGAACGGCTTTCGCTGTCGTAGCTCTCCTGCAAGAATCAAGAATGAAGTTAAAGCAGAAATTTGTGAAGAACAAGAAACATGCAGCCACAACAACTGAAAAGAACGTTTCCTGGTGCCAGACTCATTGATGCGTTCATCTGGCTCCAATCAAATTGTTTTCTGGCCTTGCCCTGTTTTCCCGGATTTGGGCACCTCAAATTGAAAATTAAAACAATTATCAGAATGAAAATTGATAACTATGGCATTCGACATGCACGCACACACACACACCGCACCAATAATAAGCAAAGCACTCTTTGCAGAAATCTTCCAGTAGCCCCAGAAAGGCAGCTGGATCTTCTACTGCCATTTTTTCGACACGCTGCTTAAGAGACGACTCCTCACCGTCTTCAGGGTCATGACCAACATCGGCGCCTACTTTCAACCTTGAGTAACTTGCAGCTTGCTGCAAGAAAGCCAAGCGCATTTGGATGTGCTTTCCACACAACTGTGTTTTCCTTGGAAGTGACCAAAGTCAGTAAGAACATTGAGACATATTTGCACTCAAACAAACTACAACTTCACACACACAGTCACATTGCTAGCAAAGATCATGCCCGATCGGTATTCAATGTCACTCTTGCAAACGGCGCATTTGCATCTCAAGAATAGATCACCACCACCACCACCACGCTTCCCAGCAGCTACCAACATAGTGCAGGGCGATGCCAACTGTTGACGAGAAGATGAGCTCAAGCCAAATGCTTGTTAACAAGGCAACAACATAACATAACGAAGATGCAAATCCTTCAAGCACATGGAGTAAGCACCTGCTTCCTGTCACAAGCCTTGTTCAGCAACTTGCGTGTAAAGGTCAATACCGACAAGATCCGACAAAGCAATGAATTTTTCCCACAACTCAAAGCTCTCACAGCTACTCGATACAGTGATGCAGCTACTGGCTCTATATCTCACGTTTGAACTGTGCTTTTGCGAAGGTTACAGCCCAAAGGGCGCCAATGACTGCACTGTGCATTGCCTGATGTTGACACATCAATCATCAATGACTCAATGATGCGATAAAGCAGCTTGAATCAAATGCATCTAGGTTACGTTGCCACTCAGCTGTTTGACAACAGACTCGGACAAGCCATCAACATTGACCAACGGAAAAGGTTGGTTGTGGGTAAAGCTGGCATATTGGCAGAGCCCCATTGCATGTAATGATTCCTGAGGACAAACAGATCAGGGCCTGCAGCCTTCAGCTTATGAAAGCAAATGAGAAAAAATGTCGCACGTGTCCTTTGCAAAAAGCGGACGCTCATCATCTTCGTTTTCAGATGTAGGGTTCATCAAAATCCACATATGGCTGTTCTTGAGGAGTGTTGGTACCAACGATGAAAGCATTGGGCGCGCCAACGGGTTCTGAGATAGATTGATAGCCACCGCTGTCGATCCTCCTGAGTTACATAAAGTTACATAAAGTCACTGTGTCAAAGTTTCAAAAGGATTTCAACATTGACTCAAAGCTGATTGTCCGCATTGCTCCAATCAATGTGAACTTGCCAGCCAGGACACCGGCAAAATGCTTCCTGGTTCTTTCATGCTTCTTGTACCCGTCCAGCCACACTTTCTTCGCACCTCTTAAAGAATTTCATTTCTGTTTTGAATAGAATAGAAAAGACACAACCACTCAATCAGAGCAACTCACTTCATGCCTGGTAGCAAATCGCGCCAATGTGTGGAGACAGGCTTGCATTCAGCTTTTGCAGCAGCCATTTTGGCTGATGCCAGTTCATCCTGATGCATTTGTCAATTCAGCTTTCACCTGGGAGTTCTAGGGAACAATGAAACCAAAGCTTACAAACTGTATATATGTTGAATACCCACATGGCTCCTCTGGCGCGACCATCAAATCCTTCACGGAAATATTGACTTTGCGGAACAGTAGCTTTAAAGTACTGCTGAACTCTTCAAGCTTGATGGTAGACCTTCTTGTCAGAACGGTGTACCTGCGGGGCCTGTTCAGAGGCCACCCGAAGTGGTGAGGCGATAAAAAAATTTCCTTGCCATCATCGTCCAGGGGAATGTGGATGTCATAGTCTGGAAGCCAACGAGCAAAGATAGACCGATCAAAATATTTTGTGCACTCATGCAATAGTATGTCCTGCGTACACTGGTTTGCAAATGTGAATAGTTGTCACCAACATATAGGTATATTGTTGCATGAATCAGTCCTCCTTACAGAGCATTCTTTCAGAAACCCAGATACTTAGGCTTTCCGTCGACTTGCCAAGCAGCCCAGCCATCGCCTGGCAGATTGCACTGAATATCCAAAACAAAGATTGGGGTTGATTGAGGCCCTGACCCCCATGGAGCTGTAGTCGGTACAGGTTGTACCTGCTGTGGCTACTCGACAGTAGCCATCAGGCGAAGAAGAACGCACGCCAAACGGAGTTGGGCAGTCCTGGCACACATTCAAGGATGACCACTACAACCACAAAAATAGAAACCTTCAGTTGTCAATGGTACACGACCAAAAACACAAGGTCCTGGTACTTGCCAGCTGCATCAGTGTGCAAAAGGCACTTGGATGATGCATTCCAAAGGGATTCATCACCGGAAAGCAATTCAACAAACTGGTTCAACAACTGTTTCCCAAACGTCTCACGCTGCGACTTTGCCAAGTGGTTCCTCTCTTCTGCAGTGAGATCCATGTCCCACTCACCTTCAACCAGTACAAACCAAGTTAAATGCTAAATATTCTTGAACAAGACTGAAGGGTAAAAAACTCGGAACATACACAGCTCAGCGCCCTACTTTGCTCTTGGTTCATTTCAAAGACCGTGTTTGATCTCAATGTATTCATGCGTGCAAGCGCGGCGGGTGTCACTCGCCCCTCCAAGGAGCTATGAAGGTGTCCAACAGCATAGTCCTGGTAACACAAGGATGACAGGGAGGATGACATGACTAGAACTAGAACCTATATGAATATGAACCAGAAGAAAGCCCCCCCTCATCAATCCTTGCACAACCTAATGAGCACTGTTTGCGGGCCCTTGGCGCGCTCGCATGCAGAAGCGCATACAAATGGACATTCCAGAACGCTGGACTGGCTTGACGAAGGTCCTGCTAGACAAATCGAACGTATTCAAACAAACATCAAACTGAGGAAATGAGACTTTCAACACTCTTGCACAAAGCTCAGTACAGGGAAAAAGCACAAAAGGTCCTGGGACAGAAGTTTCCAAGTGTATGTGCATGCTTTGCAACTGCTGGTGACCAGAGATAGAAGCAGTACCACACCCAGAGTATGCATCTTGGCACACTACTCCATGAGTCAAAAAGAAATGCAAATTCTGCTGGTTCTGTGCAGCAGACTCACATTCTGACAACAAGACTTTTGCATTGTAGGCTGGCCATTCAAAAAGACCGTTGTAGCTGTCTGGCCCATTCGGACAAGACCGGTCATCTCTAGACATGACAGAACTGTGCTCGGATTCTGATTCTGAGCTGGAGCTATTGCTACTGGTATCTTCATTGGCCTCTGGTACTCTACCTCCAACTGTGTCACGTGCCTCACCTGCAATCTGTTCGTACAGCGCCTGAACCTCTGGCGGTGTGGGAGGAGTTGGACCTGAATCTGCGTCACAGTCAGGCAAACTCCCACTCAGCACTTCAGGCAACATTGCGTCTGCAGATCGTTTCATCTACCCAAACATAAAACAGCCGCTAGCTACTATCCAACTCTTGACGTCTCTTGAGCAAAGAAATTGTTTGGCAGCACTGCTGACATGCGTCGAAGAAAGTAAATCCTGCAAGGCAAAGTATTCTATGCACAGCTGAAAAAGGAGGAAAGCAAAAGGTAAGGAAATACAAGGAGGTTTCCAGTCCACACATGTTCCCACACAAGCGGTTTCCAACCCAAGTGGCTTGCTTTTAACTGCATGCCGCATGTGATACACTTTATCCTGTCACCAGACCCTGAAAATTCCAGCTGGATACAAAAGGCTGTCAGCCCTTAATTTCACCTAGCAAACCTTAATTTCAGCTAGGATTTTTTAAAAAAAACCTAGCTGAAATTAAGGATTTCCCAAGACATTGCTCGATAACATTGTAACAATTTTTACTAAGAATCTATGTTTTTTCCCTAGTATGCATCGAGCAAACCCAAGAAACTGGTTGTTTTGCTCGATGAAATTCACCAAAAAACACAATTTTAATAGTTTTTTTGTGCATTCGCATCGAGTCAGGTTTGAGGAACTCACTAATTTCAGCTAGGTTTTTTTAAAAAAATCCTATCTGAAATTAAGGTGTCTACCTGAAATTAAGGGTTGGGATTTGCCCAGCATACTATAGGAAATTGGTAGCCCTGCAAAAAAAAATCGATCAAGAATTCCCACGAGGATTGCCTGCACACCTCTCCTTGAGGTTCCTCCTTTCCTTTCCTTTCCTGTCCTTTTGTGTCCTTTCGCTTTCCTTGCCTTTCCCTTCCCCTTCCTGTTCTTGCCCTTCCCTTCCCTTTCCTTTTCCTTCCCTTTCCTGTTCTTGCCTTTCCCTTTCCTTTTGCCTTTCCTTTCCACCTTTCCTGTCATTTCCTTTTTTGTTTTTCTCTTTTGTTCCTCTTTCTATTTCTTTCCTTCATGCCTCCCTATGCCCTTTGTCATATCCATCCATCCATCCATCCATCCATCCATCGAATATACCTACAGTATGTATGTATCTATCTATCTATCTATTTATATATCTATCTTATATACATAGGGAGATGGAGAAAGAGGGAGAGAGATAGGCAGAGAGAAGTAACGCCCATGAAACTGTACTGCATGTGCCCAAACACAAAGCAGAAAATGGACAGCCGCTTTTGCTGAATCTCGCTCATCACGAATCTCTTCTACACAGTCTGCCTGAGACTGCAACGCCCTCAGCAGCTGAAGCAGAGTGAAAGGAAAGAGATTCAGATTCACTAATATGAGCAATCTTGAATGTTTTTCACACACAAGATGCACATCCCTCTAAGTCTCTAAGTTTATGGTACCAAGTCTTTTGGAATCCATTTGGAACTTCCGCTGTGGCCTTTGTCAAGCTTCCATCCACGCTTCTTCATCTCCGTCTTGACAAACCTTGGCACGGTGGCATGGACTTAGATGATGCTACCCATATCTACCCTTCACCAAAGCATTCAGCAAGTATTCAACAGCAGGAGTTTCAAAACAAGAAACCTCCACCAGCCAACATTTGGAGAAAGCTTGGGAGACTCAATCAACATGATGTAGGTTTGGCGAACATTCGCAAGGTCACGCTTGAATTTTGCTTCATGTTCTGGAACCGGACGCTCAACACGCTGCCAACTCTTGTCATTGCCAAGCCCAGCAAAAGTATCAGTGTCTGTTTGGGGATGTTCTAAAAGCCAAGTTCGTGCTTCACGACGCGTATCACTCATCGGCTTTGCTATGACGCCCAAGACCCTCAAAGGCCTTCCAGTTGGCTGTAGAGCAGGAAGCGCTCGCGGTGTTGCCTTGGGCCTGGGCCTAGCCTTAGCCTTTACTCCTGCTTTTGGAGCAGGGGTGCGGGAGGCCGCCCCTTCTGACATCCTTGCTAGAACACCGGGAAAAACAGCCTGCTGGCCAACTCTGTTGCAACGAACTAGCTTGACTCAAATGCGACAGAAGAGAACGCCCAACACAGCACGTTGATTTACAAAACACGTTAGTTAGTGTCCCTGTTATTTGTTTGTTGGAACTTGCAAGCAAGGAAGTTTGGCGGTATCTTTTTTTTTTGGCATCTCATCTCATGTCTCGCAAATGCCCTACTACTGGTGAAACTTCATCTTGACTTGTCTTTGTTAATTTTGGAATAGTGATTGATCAGTGCCTCGATCTCTGCTTCATCACCCAGCGCATCCAAGTCAGTTGGTGGGACCTCAAGCGCGGGCAAGGAAACGGCGCACTCACACGCACACACACACATGTCAGCTGCAGCAATGGTCATGGACTCTTTGAACAACTGGGATTGCTACACACGTAACATGTCTTCTTCGCAAATCTTCGGGAGAGTCACCAGGAGCGTTCACCATCAAATACCCTGCCCAGCCACAAAAATACATACAAAAACCATGGGAATGAAGTTTGAAGTTTGGATGCTTTTGTGCCTTGCAATACCCACCACTTCAATCTGTGGATGACACGCTGCTCGTTTGGTTGATTGCATTGCATAGATTTACCGCACTTATGGTCTTTGCGCTGGCCCTCATTGTAGGCTGTGTAAGAATGGAGTGGGCAAACCACATAGTATGAAGGCTCCTCAGTGTTCACCCACCACCACCCACCACTTGATGGGAGTTCACTACACAAAGCAAAGCAGTGTTGCTGGAACATACAGAAATGTGTCAACTGGGAAACCGGCATGTGCGTCGAAGCGCTTCACCAAAGAAAACTCACCGACAAAGATGGTGGACTGATCCAAAATACTTGAAGGCCTACTCGGAATTGTGTCGCTCTGGGCTGGCACGCTTGGCACACGGACCTGTTGCTGACCTGGCGCACTGACCTTTTGGTTTGAATCTGACTCCGACTCCGACCCTGATTCTGACTGCAATTGGTCTGGCTTCTGTAATTCCTCTACCATGCGGTTAACACTCTCGGGGGTTGTGGGCAGCGGCGATGAAGGCGCTGAGGCAGGCCCAGGTTCACGATGTTCAGGAGTAGCGCAACCTGACAGAGAACATGAGCAAAGGCTAGGGTTTGATGGAACCCACATTGGTGAAGTAGTTTCTCACTGATGCAGAGACAATTAAAGGAAGAAGCTCTTTGTGCCAAGCAACGCACAGGGCTGCCTTCCAGATAGTCAGTGTTGTCTGCAGCTATTCCTTGAGCAACAAAGGCCAACAATCTTCTTAACCGGGCTATTATTGACCATTTACACACTGCTGATCTTGGCAGAGCAATGCTGATTCACAACAAAGGACATGTGTCTTCATGGGTTTCTGTTAAGGTGCCAGGAGCAGCAGTGGTAGCCGAAGCCGAAGGAGACCGCAAAGCTGGTTCAGCTCCATCTTCAATTTCTTCGCCTGGGAGAACGGCGTACTCATATGGTTTAATAAGTGGAACGCTTGCATTCTGAACTGCGTCCATCTCCAAACCTTGTCGCCTATTTATTTAAATTATTGAGCGCCCAGACACCACCCTGCATACCTGTCAGATCTTCCAAACTCATGCCACTTCCTAGGTGGAATGTTTGTGCAAAGCAACAATACGATCTAACAAGTAAACATCAAGCCTTCAATTGAATGTGTCTACAAAAATATAGTCAAGACTCCTGTGTCTTGAATTTCTTCCTTTACCTTCGCTGAGGGCTTTTGAACACGCCCTCGCCCACGCCCTCTGCCCCTACCACGAGCGCGTCCTCGCCCTCGCCCACGTTTGTCAGGCTTGGGCTTTGGCAACAAATTCATCTCACCTGGAAATAGTGTCGCAATCAGCGTCGCAATCCAACTGGGGGTGTGATTCAACCCTGAAACATGAAAATGAACCCCAAAGTGACTAGCTAAGTCAGGCAGGATGCATTCATCTTGAATCTCCGCTAAAGTTCCAGCATCTGCAGAGTTTGTGTCCCCGACCCCAGCATTTGCAAATGATGCAACACTGTTGGTAGAACCAAGAACTATCCTGTAATATCCCATTGGTTGATTTGGTCGTATTGCTTTCGCTTGCTCAACGTTGCATTCCAGAAGGGCCCGGTAGTAGGATTCCAGCTGCCAATAGTGTATCTCCAAGATTTGTTTCTTGAAAATATCTTTGCTTTTCCAAAGTGCTCGAAGGTAGAATTTGCACAAAGCGGAGGAACAGTGGTAGTAGATGACCTTGTCCTTCCCTTCCCTGTAAGGATCACACTTACTTTTCTTGGATAACTCTTTCTCCACCCAACCCTCTGCGCGAAGGGCCACCAAAAGATCAAAGATAGTCATGTTTTCTTCAGTTGGGGGTGGGTCCGACGTATACTCAAGTAGTGGGTTTGCCCAAACAAACGATTGCGTCAAGAAGATTGCTGATGTAGCCGCCCTTGTAGCTACCACACTGTCCCCATGGTCTGAAGAAAACACAACATATCTAAGTTGTTGTAGTTCGAGCAATACATCCTCTTCACAATTGCTGCACAAGTAGTTCCCAGAAGCACAGCCCTCAACTGCTCCAAATCGAATGATCTCAGCAAGCAAAGAGGAAGCCTTTGCTGACCTAGGTGCGCATGGTTGCGGAGGCTGGGCTGGGTACACCAAAAACAATGATCTGAAAAATGACTTGGTTGAATGATAGATGATAGCGTTAATTGCGACAAAACACATCTTGGTTTTGTGGACAAAGCCCTTGGACTCTCTTCCCAGTCTCCAAATTGACAAATTGTCAATGAACCAGCGATACGACAAAAGGTGAAGCTTGAGGGCAGCAGGAGCTCCACAAGCAATGACTTGCACTTCACAATCTGAGGCCCAGCAAACCTGATACTGCTGAGCCAGAAAATCAAAATGCTCTGGTCGCTCGCCAGCCACTGTATGGCGGCTCATACTCCCTGCGGTGATGGTAAAGAACACTTTCTCAGCGAACAAGGGAACTGTTGGAATAGGGTAGTTTCCAAACAGTGTGTCTTCCTTGGGTGCCTGGCAAACAACAGGGTTTTCCTTCAGCTCCGTAACACACAGAGGAAGTAAATTTTCACCATCAGCTTCCATTTCAAACCTCAACTCGAGTTTGTCTTTGATCTCGCAATCACTCTCAGAGTCTGCAATCTCAACGATACCACAAGTAGCTGGACTTTGTTGCACACGCCGTGGCGCAACCACATCTGCTATGGATTTGGCAGCGAGCTTGAACATATCAACAGGCCCACTGAACATGATCTTGTCACGCTTGCACACCTTGAAGGAGCAACAGCAAACAGCATGACAAGGCCTACGCAATACTGAACATTTGCAAGGTTTTTGTTTGATCAAGAAGATGGCGCCTGCTTCATGTGATCAAGCAGGGCTTTCAGCATGGGGTCTAGTTCAGCATGAGGTTTTGGTGGTTGCAGTTGCAGGATTTCATCTTCTAGCTGCTTTTGACCAACAAGCTCAACTTCAAGCCGTTCCCTAGAAGAATGCTTGAGATGAATTTCATCCCTGTACAATAAGCTTGCCAACTGCCGGTCCGTCATTGCGTTGACATACTCGCTTGGCTGCATGTGTAGGAGATCCCTGGGCAACACTAGGAGTGCAACACTGCCAGTACATATGTCATATGCCAAACAAAACTAAGGAACCTACAGAACAAGACGTCGGAAGCCGCAAGTCCTTTCAATGCCGCACACTGAGGTCTCCAAGTCTCGCAATTCCTGGGAGCAAAAGTGACTTTGATTTATCCAAACAATAAGTGCTACGCAAAGAACAATGAGTCCAAACTAAGGGGCTGCTGGATGGTAAGCTGCAAGTTCTAGCAATTGCTTGGATCGAATTTCCCAGCTGAGTGCAGGGAGTTTGGTTGCAGGCGCGCGCTTGAATATTCGACTGATGTGACTGTGCAAGCCTTCCACGGAACGCGTCACAACTCGTACCTCATGCAAGGAACAACCCAAACACTTGAGACAACTGTTCTTCACTTCAAATTTGGGAAGAGGTGAAGAGAACAAAAAGGTATGCACAAGATTGAATGGCCAGTGGCAAATCGAAAGCTTGACACCCAATGGAGGAAAGGCCGAATAGAATCTGCCTCTGTTTGGTACATTTGCGCTACTTGCTCTCCGTTTGCAAGTCGTTCCACCCACTGCCTCAAAGGAGGGTCATCAGGATTGGAATCCCCGTGCAAGCCCCTCCAATCTGGGCTGCAGAACCTTCTACTCTGTGCGTGATGACACCCTGGACCTTGTTTCTCCCAGAGGCTGAGGATGTCCCGGGCTGCTTCGCATACAGTGAAGGGGTTCTCATGCGCAAGTGCACCTCAAGATCCAGCAACTACCACCACCACCCACCTCAAGATCCAGCATTTCTCCTGTGCTTGATGTTACTTCACAATTTTACCAATTTATACGTTCTATGATGTCACGTCAGCAAGCCGCACGACTTTAAATGTTTGATTCCAACATAATTGCTTAGATCCAAGGCACATAGACGCCATGGGAGCTGCTGGAAATAACTTAACTTGACTCGCAGCTCACCCCACAACCTGGACCGTGCTCTTGTCCAGTCGTCTAAGAATTGGGGCCGATCTTCTGATTCTGCTCTCAGGATGCAATCCGTCAGTCTGCTTTGCCCCTGCGACAGCACTGTCTGAAGCCTGGCGACCCAGTCGCCTGGCAGGGCCAGGCAAGCTAATTAAGCGGCGGCAGCGGGCAGCGGTGTGGATATTAATAAGTATTTAAGCAATTTAGGTAACAAGAACTGGCCTAGCCTGCGGCTATTTCCACAGCACGGCATCCGCTGAAAGGACATGGCGTAGTGTTTGCATCCTTGACATGCTGCAGCCACTTTGTACGACGGCGCTTCACGCCCTTCCCTTCCAGCAAGGCATCCTCACAGCACGGGCAGCCCTCAGCCCATCTGCCAAGGAACTCGACACTGAAGCTGAGATCATGTATCATTGCTACCCCTCCCCAAAAGCTTGGAGAAGAAATGGCGCGATCAATCGCTTCGACATTGATGCCAACTCCAGAGTGTGTCCCCGTTGCCAGACATAAACTTCTTCTTGCACCAGTGGATGCGAAGAGGACATTCGAGTGCCAGCAGTTCTTTTGTGAAGAGTTCAATTGCCTCCCAACGCAGAGACTTCAACGAATGGCTCCAAGTAGCAAATTGCTTTTCAACCATTGCATTCCCATCACAGCAACATGCTTGAAAGCGTTCCCTCATTGTTGGTGGAGCCAGTAACTTTTCACAAGCTCTCAGACCATCCAATAGACTCTCCCACATCTCCATGCTCTCCAAACATTCGCTGAGAAGGTTGTCCGCAATATGTTTCATGTCACTCGTATGTATGGAGTTTGGGAATAACCTTGACAAGCGGTACCCTTCTTGCATGTGGCCATCTCCAACAGCTGTAGCTGTAGTTTCAGGCTCTGATCCTGGTTCTGGCTCACGCCGCACCAAAGCCAAATTGTCACCAGTGTCATCTTCAAGAGCAGCAGCTGTGTTGGATTTATCGGCGGCAGTTTTGGTGTGAAGATCTGCAGCAGTATCATTCAACAATGCACGGACGTCAATTTGTGGTGCCCGCCCAATGTCATACTCGACTCCTGCTGTGCCCATCCGAATCTGAAACTTAAAACACACTCAAGTTTGTTTTTGGAAAGCAACAGAAACTCTACATTGCAATCATTTACACACCCCTTGTTAGTCCTTGGTCAGATACATTGTTCACCACCATCTCATTGTAGCAGGCCAAGTCACGCAGTGGCTCATCACTGCAGCCAGTCTCCAGAAGAAGTATGAAGATGAGGGCGTCTAGTTTGTTGCAAAAAGATGCACTTCCTCAGGGGATATTCCATATTGCCACATTAAAGCACTTGCTAAAACAGTAAACCCTTTTTGTCACCAACTGGCCATGGTTCATGCAAGTGGAAAACCTCTCCTTTTCCAATGGAAACCAATGGCAAACATCGGCACTGCATTGTCAACGCTGGCGGTTCAAATTCTGAATCCTCGAGACCATCTACTGATAGTACCCTGGCAAGCTGTTGCTGACATATGTCATGTATGTACCTTTTTACTCCATCATCTGCTCCGACGCTGAACTCCTGCACCAACAGGAGATCCTTCTTTTTCTCACTGGCGTCGTAACCTTTGCTGACTGGCTATAAAAAGTGATAGACAGATACAAACTCCTAAGCGCATGTTAGAACATGATGCACTGATTTGACTAAGCAGGCCGCCAAGACTGATCCAATGCTTTCCCCAGCCACAAGAACGCCAATGGTTCCGCCTGGCCTCCATCAGCATTGCATCTAGTCGCAGTCTCATTCTGCTGAACGCTGCCCCCCCTGGTCCAGCATTCTGAGATTCCTCCTAGCATGACACGCTATAGTTTCCTCCCCCAGTCTACTCTACCAGGCTCTACCATTTGATTGCTTTCCTGTTTTCAGAACCTTTTAATCAAAGGCTCTGTAAAAATCTGAGTCTGTCCGCTAGCCATCTGGAATGCGGCATTCATCGCAGCTTTGAAGTCATCAGCATTTCGCAGATGAAGCCCCCTGGGCTGACAAGCAAGGGGTTTGGAAGTCTATCAACGCAAACACTGCACTGGACTGCGCAGAAAGAACCCCGACTGCAAGCTAGAAGCAGGAGCATAAATCGCACCATCTGCCCAACACAATATACTGGGCGTCCACGGCCCAGTTTAGTCTTTGGAAGCAAAGCATTGGCAGTTTGCTTTTTGATTTGCTCCTCCGCCTGCACTTTCCCAAAGGCTGGCGGCTGGAGTACAAAAAGTGTTGCTTCAAATTCTTTTATCGGACAATCCAGCCTCTGAAATTTCCCACACCAATTTCATTGCGGATTGAAATGTTTCAACCTGTCAAGGCCAATTTATTTCGCATGTTGGCTTGGAATCGGAATAACCATAAGCAGTGGATTCCGGGGTTGTTTTCGCTCACATAATCTGGCCAAGCCTGCGCCAGTGTTCCATACCGCAAGATTGGTTCAGCGGATCGCAAGAAGAGACCATATGCATCCGAAGCTTTTCGGCATAAAGATTCCATGGCAGAATTGCATCTAAAATAAACAATGTCTTCAGAAGTTCTACATATACTATTCAAAGAACAATATAATATCAAATCATAGTCACATCCTGCTCAGACGACTGCAGCGTGTCTGAAAGCTTACCTATCAGACTAACCTTTTGGGTCTAACATTGCAATTTTGCCATCCAACTACCATCCCCATACCCAATCATGCTTAGCTTCCTAATGTTTGAGCCAGGTGCATTGCTCTGTTTGGTCTTGAATGAGGAACCTCATCCATCATTGAATTTCAATCCTCTTCAGACATTGGGAAATCTTAATTTCACATATAAAATTTTCTCCCTTGATTTTTGAAATTTAGCAGTCTGGGTGTAGGCTTGTTTGCCGGCGCCTTGGGTGATTTTATTCCCAGGCACACTGCCGTAGCAGTCAAGGGCTTTGCCCGCCTCCATGTTCGCTGGCGCTGATCCTAGCTCTGAAAAGAGGGCAACCATGTCGGACTCGTCTTTGACTTTGTTCCCTTGGAACACCGTCCGACCTTTGTACTTCCTAAGGGGGTTTCCCTTTGGAAGCTCACTGCCTTTCTCAACACAGAGTTCGAATACATTGCCTACACGGACCTTGGCGTGGGCGCGAACCGCTTCGGATGACACATCATCCCATTCGCGTACCTTGTCATAAAGCCAAGCGGGCTTGAACTCCAGCTTCACCCACTCAACATCCAGAGAACGTTGAGCATCTGGGGTGTTGCGGATTTCCTTCTGGCCTACAGGCCTTGCCACGAGGGCGTTTAGCCATGGCTCATACAGAATTCCTTTCTCTCTATGTGCACGCTGCTTCTCTTCATGTTCAACCGGCATCAAAGGCACACCCTCCCAGGCGGCGTCCATTTTCGTCTCAGCGGGGATGTCCCCACTTTTGTAATGTCGCAATTTGCCGTCAGTCTCTGCCACGGCTGCTTTATGCTTGCTCCTCTCAGCAAGAAGGCGCTTCGGAGCCTCTTCGGGCTCGTACTTTGCAATGGCCTTCTTCCTTTCCGCTTTGGAAGCGGCTTTCCACAGGAAAGGAGGGATATCAGGCGGTTTCGACGAACCTTTATACTTCCTTGCCTTGTAACCTCCGGCATCATAATAGGATGAATCGGTTTTGGGAATCAAGGTTATTTCACCCGTTACAGGATCTAAAACCTCAACCATCTCAACCTCTTCACCCCCCGGATCATCGGCAAGGTCTCCCGACCCGCGAGCAACGACAGGCGCGTCGTCGACAAGCGCTTCGGGAAGCTCAGGTGGTTCGTCTGGTTCATACTCTTGATCAACGGCATGCTTCAAAACCTCCTGATCAACAAGTTCTTCAATATTCGCCGCTTTGACATCATCGATTGACGGTGGATTGCTCGAAATGGAAATGCCAGGGTACAACCCTTCTCTAATCATGTTGTACCTACCCTTGCGTGGAAAGTGCAACCCAATGTCGGGAACAGCAATCTGATGGACTCTCAATGGTTGGATCTCTGCACTGAAGTCCGACTCCATGACTGAAATTGGACTGAACGGCATACCCCAAAAAGATTCCAGGGTTTGACGTCGGCTCGAACCTGAGAGAGGATTTGGCCTTGTTCTTGGGACCGATCCAGTATAGTCAATCCTCAACCCAAAGCGAACCAAAGGGCCTTTGAACTTCTCACCGAACCGTTGCGACCAAGGCGAACTACCCTCCCGGGCGTCGATAATGTTGTTTGCCACGCATGCATGCCTGGCAGCATGAGCCCAATACTGATGGTGAAGACCAGCCTGCTCTAGGTTTACCCTTGCGCCGTCGATAACGGACCTGATGCATGGACCTCTCAGCCATAGCATTCGTCTTAGAGGCGTACGCAAAGCTGGTTTGGTGCCTCCATCCTAACCTTTCGGCAGTGGCAATGAGTTCTGGTGAGTTGTCGGAATAAAACACTCCAACCTCATCAGGTGGTCAAACAAAATGATTGAAAGCTGCGATGCATTCACGCGTCGAGCGACGCGCGGCCGGGTAGACATACCTGAAATCGGTTGCTACGTCCTTTACGACCAATGCAACGCGAGCCCCATCAATGTCCATTTCCTCATCGTCACGAATGACAAGATGGTCGGCAGTCAAATGCTGTCCAAAATGGTCCGCGTCAACCTGGGTTGATCCGCCCTTGCTGTAGGATGGGCGTTTCGTCATCTTTGCCCTAGAACAAGCTTGACAAAAGGGGTTCTTCGGTGTGTGAGTCAACAGATGCTGTATTGATTGCGCTTCTTCCTTCAGAGCAATTTCCCCTCTATCCCGTTTGGGGTCCAACGGCTTTTCCACCAACCTTTCATCCACTGGTTCGGATTCTTCTTCAACTGGATCCTCGCCAATGGGGTTCTCATCGTCGTCATAGACTTCGATCGCCTCTTCAGCCGGCGACGCGGGCAGAGGAATCATAGGTCGTGGTCCCCCCGACCGACGGCTAGTACCATAGGGTTGACCTATGGCGGACATCGCAACACCAGTTGATGATGGCAGATATGGAACGTAATCATCTACTTCAAGTTTGACCTTGGTACCGTCTGGTTTCTTGAAGTACTTGAAGTATGGCCTACTGTAAGCGGGCCAGTGAAAACTCCACCCTGCATCGATGCAGCGTTGTCCCACAGACACGACGGCTGGACTCTCATCTAGGACGTACGGATTGATGTCATCACACAAGATGGGAACGTTGACTCTTGCTTGGTCAGTGGCTTGAAATACTCCGTTGGCAGTAAGAAGACTGACCGGCTTCGATGACTGTGACACCTCATCTGAATGAAGCATGTGCCTAGACACAAGATCGTGAGCACTACCAGTGTCAGCAATCCATGCGATTTCAGTGGCAGGCACTGAGGGACATGACCTCTTCCCAAAACACTTCACACAACCTATGTCAGAGTTGCATAGATACGAGCACTCTGCCGGCAAGGACAAAAGCTCGTTCCTGACAGCGTTCTGTAGGTGTGAGGCTGCAATGGATGCGTCTTCAGTGGCGACTCGAACGGCTTCAACATGTTCCGGTCGACCTGGTGTAAAAGTCTTCCTTTTCTTCTTACTTCGGGGTTGAATAGATCTCCAACTGGAAGAAGATTCAACAGCATGACTAAAAACATTTGGTTGATCGTCAAAACGGACTGGCTGTCTAACCAAACTGTCGATGTTTTCTGTGTTGTCAAAATCGGTGCACATAGTGTTTGATGCGGAAAGGACCGGCATGGCCACGCTTCCCAGCGGGCGTGTGATGAGGACGGAGGATCCCTACTGAGAGACCACTGCGGCCATGACCACAGCTCGTAGGAGGCAGACCCCCGCCGGTGCAGTGGAAGAAGAAGACTTCCCACCTTTTCTCCGCTGGCTTTCAGAGCCAGTTGAGTTGTGGGAGCCTGATGATCCTCGCGAACTGCTTCGCTTGCGAGGTTTCTTCTCTTTCTTCTTCTTCTTTCTGTCCTCTTTCTTTGCAGGGACAGTTTTCTCAGGGCGCTGGAACGCACAATCTTTTCTTCGATGACAATGCCCTGCTTTCCAGAATTTGCAAGTCTCCTTGCGAGACCCTGGAGTCAGTGACCTTGATCGAGACTGGCTGCGATCCTTACCCTTTCCCTTTCCTTTGCTTTTCTCGCGGCCCTTTTCGTGCTTGTAGGGACACGAAGATCCGCGCTTGCATTTTCCAGTCTTTTGGAAGTCAAAGCATACACCCTTCTTGTCTTCTGGAGCTGGCACAACAACATCTTTGGCACCGAGGGAGCGTTTTGTGGCATCCCTCATCTTCTCCAGCCTCTTTCTCTCGAGATATGCCCGAGCCGCAGTGATGAGAAAATCTCAGGATCTCTCTTTGCTGCCTTCCGCAGCGCGGTCATATAGAGCAAGATCATGTTTGAGAGGCTTGAAGCGCTTCACCGCTAGGTGAAAGTACGCCTCCAGCACATTGTTCTCGGGCTCCTTCTTCATGCCCGCTAACACGCTGTCCCATTTGTTGATGAATCCTTTCAGATCATCATTCACCATTTTGACCGACATGAGGTGTTCGAGGCCGTAAATGGCGCCGTGCCGAATCCTTGCGGCGAATTACTCGTGAAACCGGAGGAGCAAATGTCTTCCTTTCACTGGCTTCTCTTCGCGAGCACGCAGCTCCTTGAAGGTTGCAATTTGACGACCGAGGTCCCCCTCAGCGCAGTTCGTGAGGCTTGCAAGAAGCTTCGCGTCGAGGGTTGCAAAGCCCTCTGAATCATCAAGTGCCTCAATGGTTTGGGATTCGTTGTATACTTTCCCAACCCACGTTCTTGCATCATCTGGCTTGGCTGAGGCAGCTGCGATATTGTCCCTCACCTTGATCTTCCAATCTCTGTACTTTTCAGGTGTGGGAAACTTGGGAATGAGAACCTTGTCGGCCTCTTTGGCCTTGTTCTCACGATCCCCGTCTTTCGCCTTCTTCTGCTGCTTCTTCAGCTCTTTCCTGATGATGCGTGCGAGACGCGACGATTCAGAGCTTGAGTCATTGGAATCATCATCTCCACTTGATGAACTGGATGGAGACGGAGATGGGGAAGGAGAGCGCTTCTTTCTGCGTTCTCTGGAACGGCCTCTCTTTGGGCTCTTGTCCTTCTTCTTCCCTTTACTCTTTTTCTTCTTGTCCTTCCCGGACCTGCTTTCATTCTCTTCATCCGCATCTGACGGATGTGGATCGTCATCGCCTGCGTTCCCGGGCTTCTCCAAATGAGTACGGAGACTCGCAGGAGGCAAAAAAGCTTTTGCTTCCTATCTGGGGTTGGGTTTTGTATCTGGGGTTGGATGAGTTTAGGTACTTCCCACACTATTAAGCGTGGGAAACTCACACACATGCGCCATCACCTGCTGTGTCGGGCTAACTTTGTTGCTAATAGCGCTGATGGCTCCAGCTACCAACTTCAACACATCAAGCCTCACAGGGACATACACCATGTGGGGTAACACGATGATGCTTCGATGCACCAGGCGTTCTTTTGAGTCCAAGGCTTCGTGCCCATAATTCGGACTGACTGGTAGTGTAATTTCAGCCAGCTTTGCTTGAGCCTCCCTAGTACACTACCCTACGTAGAAAGTTTAAAGTCCACCAACAGGGTTGCACGCAGAACGCAGGCGCAAAGGTAGAAATGTAAAATTTAGTCAGATGTCATTGAGTCTAAATCAGGGAACCTTTCAACCTTTACATTGGCACAATCCTGTCAAGGAAAGCATGACAAATCCAACTCTCCCACTCCAAGCACGCCGCGCCACGGGCCATGTAGAAAAACAACATCATGAGCATTTGACCCCTTGATATTTAACTAGTTTTGATGTTGAACTTTGTTTGCGCTATCTTTTGCTGGTCAAAGCGGGCGGGACTTTTCATGCTCAAAGACGGGGTTTTGGGCTTAAGCGGGCCATGTTTACGCAATTTCGGCGCTCAAAGACGCAGGTTTGGGCCTTAAGCGGACCATGTCTACAAAGACTCGACATTGTGCTTAAGCGGGCCATCCTTACGCAATTTCGATGCTCAAAGACGCGGCTTTGTGCTTAAACGGGCCATGTTTGGGCTTAAGCGGGCCATGTTTACGCAATTTCGATGCTAAAAGACGCG
>CAXAMN010022151.1:732957-752583 GCA_963970005.1 Durusdinium trenchii
ACGCGGGTTTGGGCTTAAGCGGGCCATGTTTACGCAATTTCGATGCTCAAAGATGCGGTTTTTGCCCGAAAACGGCAAGCTTAAACGGGTCCGCGTTAAGAAGGCAGAGGAGGGGGGGTCGGTGGAGCGCTTGAAGGCCAGCCTTGAAAAAGGAAAGTTATTATGTGGACTTGGCTCCAGCGCTCTATGCGTGGCCTGCTTTGGGTTGCGCTATTTGCATCGAATAAGGAAAAGCCATGTTTACGCTATATTCGTGCCCAAACGCTCTGCGGACGCGCTCGTGCATTCACCAATGCGACAAATGTATGCAAATATAGTGGCTGTGTCATTAAGAATACATAAACGCGCAGCGCCGCAGCGCGCTGCGAGCGCGCTGCGAGCGCGCTGCGAGCGCGCTGCAAGCGCGCTGCGGGCGCGCTACGAGCGCGCTGCGAGCGCGCTGCGCGGACGCGCTGTGGACGCGCTGCGGACGCGCTGCGGACGCGCTCGTGCATTCACCAATGCCATTCAAATTGAAATATGACTGCTCTTTTATACTATACTGGCTGTGTGCATGCTTCATAGTCTTGTTTAGCCCAGCGCGCTGCGAACGCGCTGCAGACGCGCTGCGGACGCGCAGCGGACGCGCTGCGGACGCGCTCGTGCATTCACCAATGCCATCAAACTATATATGACTGCTTTGCAAATACGGGCTGTTAAAAAATATTGGCTGTGTCCTTCAATACGTTACTATAGTGTCTTGTTTAGCCCAGCGCGCTGCGAACGCACTCGCGCATTTACCAATGCCATCAAACTATGACTGCTTTGCAAAAACGGACTGTAAAATACTGGCCGTGTCCTTCAATAAATATAGTCTTGTTGAGCCCAGCGCGCTGCGAACGCGCTGCAGGCGCGCTGCGGACGCGGTGGCCATCACCTAGATTTAGTTTCTCGAAAAGCAGCCCGTGAGGAGGTATGGCGCTAGCAGTGAAATAGTTGGCTATACAATTAATGGGCATCACGGCATCAACCAAACTTTTCTACCTTTGTGGAGGATATGTCTGGCTGTAGGTTGTGTTACATGTATACAAAAGCGCGTTTTTCTACCTTTGTGCCCTTTACATGCCTATGTCATTGTGTGCAACCCTGACCAACCCGCCCTGAAAATTTACAATGATGTTTCACTGTGTGATGTGTGGTTCTTCCCTGCGAAGAGGGCATTTCCGGAAACTGTTTATTTATTTTTATATCACTCAAAAATGAACCGCGTTTGGCAAAACTGCCCCGAACCAAGCAGTGAACGCATGCGGACTGGACGGTTGGCGGCGACTGCCGCAGCTCACACCTAGTAGGTCACCTAACCCATTTTCCGCCGATTCTCCTCTGCAGTGACTGGTTTCCAACTAGTGCACTCAAGGCGCATCAAAAATCTAGACATTTGCCGCTGCAATGCGGGCCATCGCTCGACATCTTGAGGTGCCTCCGGGTCTTCCTCAAGCTCAGACTCTTCCCCTTCGGGGTCGAGTGCATCATCACCCTCCCCTTCGCCTTCGACTTCATGCGTCACCACAGCCTCCTCAGGAGGAACTGACGAGGTGCCTGCTTCCCTCACTGCTGCTGCCGTCATCATTTCCTCAGCCACCGCAACATGATCGCGCGAAACGATTTGAGGAAACCAAGGGCGTGACGCACAATTGCTTCACCTCTTCAACAGGGCGGTCTTTCTCGATCTCTACACGGCATGCTTCCTGGGAAGCTCCAAATTTGACACAAAGTCCCTAGTATAGCACAAAGCGCAAGAAGCAGCTAGCGTTAAGAAAGAAATTCAGGGGGGTGCGGCTATCTCCATCGTCTTCTCCGCGGACACTTGTGGGTGTGGTTTCACCTGCAGGGCCCCAACCTACAAAAGCATACAAAACCCGAGATTGAAATTAATGGAAAAACTATGAAAAACCATTGTTCAAACCTAAAACTTTTTTGTGACCCCCCACCACCATCACTTGGGCTTTCTTGTACTTGATGCCCCACGTCATGTCGCGATGGTAGCAGCACTTGTACGCTCTGTCGAGGCATGCCGCTGGACGTTTCATTGGTTTGCGTTTGGGCGCAGCCGCTGGCTTCCTGGACGACTGTCCAGAGGGGGAGGCCTTGGGTTTAGCAGCTCCCTTCGCCTTCCCTTTGGGTTTGTTGGGAAGAGTTGGTGCCTCCTCCTTCACCTCCGGCTCCTGATTGCTTTCTTCCTTGGGCTTCGGTTCTTGCTTTGGGGTCGCTTTCGTCTTGTTTTTGGGTTTCGGTTTCAGCCTGGGTAGCGACTTTGCGGCAGTGCCTTTAACGGGTTCTGGCGTTGGCTTTGGTTTCTCCCCGCCGTCATCGTCAGACAGAGCGGTTACATCAGCCGGCATGGTGAAAAGCTATGTTTCTTTTAGCTTTTGCTAACTTAGAGCTTGACGCTGCAACTTGCAATTACGACTAGTTGAAGCACTGCGTCCAACGAAAAAACCGTCAAGACTACACAAAGAAACCAAAAGTCGAAGATCACACTGTGCTGGGATCAATCCTTTCACCAGCGACGTGCGGTGATAGCACAGTCAAAATTCGGCCTCCTACCACGGAGTGAGTTCAATCATCATCTCCATTATATGAACTGACAGAACCAACCAGCAATGATACCACATCTGAACAAACAAACATTAACAAACACTACAGTTGCTGTCCGGTTCTCACCAACTATAGCTGTCACTGTATCTTAAACGCCAAGAACTCAAGCGCCGCGCCGTTTCCTTTCAAAATGCTAAACAATTTGCACGGCTGCGCGCGCCGGCATGTTCAGACTGCAGGTCAGCCAAAACTTGGGTTTGAGAACCGTCAGCGTGGAATGCTCCAGGACCTCAGTGACAAGGAGCACAGGGGTTCAGCTGTATCGTTTTGATATCAACCCACCCACCAAACATGGTAAGTAGGTTAACGATAGCAAATCTCCACAAACACCATGCGTACTAGCTTCTTCCCAGATCGTTGAAGCCATCTCCGAGCTTGGCAATTTCGACAGCCCTCCCTCCAAGAAACACGCACCGAATATTGTGGGCCGGCAATCCATCAAATCGCCGGCCGCGGGCTTTGGCTCAAAAATGCATGACTTGGCCGCGGTCGTCACCGAATATCTGAAAGGCACTGGGCACAGCATGCCCTCATGGTCCTGCTAGTCTCGGTAAAACATCAACTTCTGACTTGCGTCAGTAATATTTATTTATTTGGTGACCCCCAAAATCCACATGTAACGCACATTGCGATCAGTGACCGTGTCCTGCATGACCTGTGTCAGCGTGTGGTACTCCAAGCTCAACTCAGTCACACCTCGCTTGGTCGCAAGCATGCAGCTACATTCAGCCAGGCAAGTGAGCTCCTTCTTTGCCCCAGGTTCTACCATGACAAACAGATCGAAGTCTCTTCAGGCCGTAGCACAGATTTGTCTTTCATGGACATGGCGAGCCCTGACAGCTGTCTTCATGGTTTGAACTAAAAGGATGAACTCGCAATCTGAAATGATACTTGGTCCAAGCCTATCGGCTTGTCAGTGAAGGTCCCGGTGCTGAAGCCGAACAGTTCGCACGGCCTCAATTCAACAGCATTGTCGCTGGGGTTCATCAGAAAAAGTTCCCAGCTGTCCGTTGCTACCACCTTGACCGTGTCGTGCTGCACGACCATGGCCGCAGCCTTTTGCCTGACAGGATGACATCAATCATGACGCAAACAGACCTGAAAGAAAGAGAACCTCCCGCTTTGCTCAAAGTTGCACTTTACTGGTCTCAAAGTCCTCCAGTGACAGAGAACGGGCTGTCTCACGCCGACGGTTAAAGTCAATCGGCGCGTTGGGCGGGGTGAACGTAGGACGGGCTAGGGTCCGAGGCCGGGTCACACGACCTCAGGGCAAGAAAATCTTGCCTTTGAGGCGTTCTTTAAAACAGACAGATTCAAATCTCAGGGTCACACCTGTGTCGGTTCTTGTTACTGCTGCAGCAGCGCGACCTCCCATGGTCCCGGCAGCACGGATGAGCCCCATGTTGTTCGTCTTGTTCCATTCTGCGATCATCTTCTCAATCTCAACAGCTTTTGCCCCAAGAGTCTCCTTTGCGGGGCCTGGCAACCTCAAAAGAAAAAAAGCAATGGGAGGTATCATGGTTTGACTGGGCTGGTTCTGAAACATCGTAGCTGACAAGTCAAGGGACGTGACTTTGTCGCCATCAACTGAAAGAACTTGCATGGTAGGCTGAGTTTCTGAAAAAGTTTCCTGCGGCCTTGTTGTCCCAGAAGTCCTCGAAAACCAACAGCAACATAAAGTACAACTGTGCTGGGTTTAGGGGCATGGTACCAGCACAAACCCTAAGCCCCCAACATCAATGATGTGTCCGAACATCCACTTTTGTACATACTCCATACAGGCGAGCTCGTCATCCAGTGGGTCGTGGTACGCAGCAAAGCGCCAATCCAGTGCGGAGTTGTCAGTCAATCTCTTCTTTTGTAACTGCCAGACTGCGCGCCCCCACTCATCGGCCCTGGAAAAAGAAAAACCAACCGATGAAACTGAGAGGGACGAGGATGCAATCACTCTGCAGCCACGCTGCTTGTTGATTGTCAAGTCCACCACACAAACACCCGGGACGTTCTCAAGACCGTTGACGATCTGCTCAAGAATCTCCATTGTTCCTTCAACACCACGTTGTTGAACCTTTATCCCAGCATGCAGCGCCAAATCCGCCAGCATTAAACATATGTTCTCATAACACGTGTTACACAACACACCATGAAACACATCTTCAAACAAGCAGCTCTTTGGGATGGGCTTGGGTGGCCATCTGGGTCTTCACACCACAGGTCACGCACTCTGGCCCGAGTGATCGGACCAAGAAACTCGGGCATCGCGCTGCTTTTGTTGAACCCAGACGCAGCCTTGTACAGCTTACTCATGGCGATGTAACCTCACAGACTCAGACGCAAATGCAACCGAGATTTCCCTATCCAATGCATGTGCAACACGCGCGCGTTCAACTTATTTTTTGAAGTTAACTTGGCTGACGGAGCGAGGGACATGGCTGGCTCCTCTTCCGCCTGTCTCCAGAGTGCCCAGAATCTTTGAAAGTCAGACTGGCTTCGCTGACTTCAAACGATCTCAGTAGTCCCAGCTGAAACATTCACAAAGGTCCACAACAAAGCGCACTCACATTGAAAGCTATCTCAATCGTCAAGTCTCCCACTCAGCTTATCCTCGATCAGCCGTCTGTGCTGGAGAAGAGCCATCATGTCCAGTGATGTGTGATATTGCGGGAGAAGGCAAAACAAAATGGCGTTGCTGTTGGAATTGCAAATGTTCTTCGCAAAATCCACTGCGTCATCAATTAGGACAGATCCTTGGGCTTGATTCACCCTCAACCCAACAACGCCAGAAGCCAAGAAATGGAAAGCGAAATGACAAAAAGCGTGCGTGGACCTCACATCAGTACCTGTCAGGTCAAGGTTCGTGGCGGCCACAGGCTGGCGTCCATCACCATCACCGTGTGCCTGGGCAACAGGACCCAGGAGCAAACCCAAAACTTAAGACATATGTTGGGAACACTGGCAAATTAAACAAGAGCGCGTCAAGTTGCACGTTGCTACCGCCACTCTCTTTGGTGAGAACCTCCAACAAATCCACCGGTCCCTCTCGAAGAGGCATCTCAATGTACCTGTGGCGGCTCTTCGTGAAGTTGTTGGCGAAGGTCTTGCCGCACTCAAACCTTGAGCCCAGGTACTTGAGGTCCAAGTTGCCCTGGTCACCAAACAGCGCGCGCAACCGCTGTCACACAAACTCACCAGCACCCTTGCCTGGCGGTTTGCATGCGCTCGCGCACGCTGCAAGAACTCGCGCATCTTGTCAAGGTCCCCTTCCACTTCGGAAGCAACTTTCAAGGAGCTCGCTGCCGCCAGCTGCACAGAAAGCCTGCACTACTAGAATTCAGAATGGCTCCAAACGAAAACCAACATGTTACTGTTACATCATGTTACTTCACACAAAGGACACATGCTGGGCGAAGCACGCTTCAGCAGCGGCCACTTTCTTGTCCTCCGCCTTCCAACTCAATACAAGACCACGCTTCCAAACCAGAGCACGCAAAACGTCAAAAACAACCGCAACCTTGCCTGCTTTCTGAACTTTGCCAGTGAGGAGCGGAAGATTCCGATTCTATCCAACTCCACTGGAAGTGTAGATTGCTCAAGCAAGGCCAACAAGTCTGCGTCCCCATGCTTCAAGAGAAATCTCAGGCGGCGGACGGAGAACTTCTTGCAGTAGCGTAGGAACATGAACAGAATCACAATGGTAAAAGGTGAAGGGATGGAAGCACAAACGGGTTGAGGTTGAGGGTCTATTCAAAGTCAACTGCGGGGCTGAATCAACCTCTCAAGCGCTTGTGCCCAGCTACGCTCGCTCGATGGTTGCTGCTTCTTCCGTGACAAAGTCAGAAGGAAAGGACTTATCAGTTAAGACTCTTCACCATCTTGGCGAGACGTTCCGTGATCGGTTCGTCGATCATCTGAAGGAGGGCCAGGGCCGCACCAGACTCAGCCCGACCGATTTGATAGGCCGTGGCCAGCTGCCCCACGTTTTCCCAATCCTGCCACAAGAAACGTCGACTGATAAACACAAAATTTGCAGCGGTGATGGCAACATCTGGAGCGAAGCAGCGAAGCAATCAAATTTTACAAATGACTCATGACTGCAAAGTAAAGCTGGGAGCCTTGTCGTGGCTCTCCCTCCCCATTTTTTCAGCAGCTTCATCTGCCACAGCAAGTTGAAGGCGTTTGGACGCCGCCTGATCGAGCTCGCGCAGGTTACACCTGAAGCTTCAAAAACTAGTTTGCAGGAACACGCGCGCAACCTTCAAGTCAATTGGGCCAGGAAACTGCGGTTGAATGCGATCAAATTGGACGGGTCGTCTGTCCCAGGAACTACAGTCACAGCACAATAGATAGTGCTGAAGCTCCTGATTCAAACAAACATGCACTGACACCAACACTCAACCCGCAACAGAAATCAGAGCAGGGAAACCCATGTTTGAGCTGAGGATCTCGATTGTTTGAACGGACACCAGGCCGTCCTCTGCAATTGAAACTCTCGTGGGTTGATTCACAGCTCTACTCGACACCCTTGATTCTGATTCTGTGTCTTTAAAACGCGCCCCTGCCTCTATCATTTGAGGGCAATCCCGCAAGAAGGCGAGGACAGTGTATATGCACAACACTCGCGTCCAGCCCTTCACTAGAAACATTGAGTGGGGAGGCGCCAACTTGCCATCCAAAGTGGTAGAATCATCTGAAAGATCTTCTATCTTCACGTAATGCTTTGGCTTAGCTCCATACTCCGGTCGCAATGCGCTGACAGAGATCCTCTCGACGCCACCAAGGTCTGAATTTGTTGCAAACCTTGATTCACATGAAATGAACAAACAGTCAAACTGATTCATTGTAGAACCCAGTGAGTAAGCACAGTGTGAGCTTTTCTTCAGCATTGCCAGGCTCCCCAGCCCGTTGAAGAGAATCAACTCCGCCAAATCTCGGATTGTGTCCTCTCATCCATGTTAAGTTGAACAACCGTCAACCCGTACAACAATCAAAAGCGCAATCAGCGGTCCGGTTCGACAAGGCCTTTGAGGCCACATTCTGCGTTCCATGGAAGCTGCCATGGGCGGGCCAAGATTGGCCCAGCAGCATTCAGGCTGGTCACCTGGGCATAGGACCTGAATCAAAGAGTCTTGGCAAACAGCCAAAACAACATCTTGAACAAGGCTCCGACAAATCTCCAACAGGAGGAAAGGTGAGGTCGATCCACTTCAGAAACCCAATGACTTGCTCCTTCGCTGACGCTGCGAAAAGGTGGTGTAAATAAAAACAGCTAGCTGAGAGTTCATTCTCAAGAACCTGACACATGGGAACCTTGCTGCTATAGACGGCATCAAAGTAGCCATCCACCGAAGAATATTTCTCAAGGACCTTGTCCCTTAGCTCTATCCGTAACCACTGCCATGTACTGGCCTCATCACGCGAATGCCTTAAAGTTTAAAAGCGCGCGAGTACAACCAAGGGGCAACCAAGACCGGAATGCCTGGTGAGCTGGTTTGTCATGCTCGATGGCAAGCGGTTCTTCCTTGACCCTCTTCTTTGCAGCAGCCTTGGCGCCTTCACCTGATTTCCGCTTTCCGCCCATCTTCTTAAACCTTGAACCACGGAAGCCCCTGAATGCAAAGCGGACACATCTGAATCAAAAGGGCGACAGCTGGTAAAGAATTACTTAGTTTGCAAACATGACATGGGCGGCAACTTGGACTTTCCACCCTCAGCACCACAGAGGTTCCTGGCTCAAAAGCAGTGGATGAAGTCAAATCCACTTGCCACCAGTCAGGAATTACCAATCGTTGCACAGCCATCCGCAAGGCGAATTTGAAAGTCACAGGTCTGCGAAGACCTGGCGCGCTGACAGAGTGACGCCACAGTCTCAACACTGATGGGATGCTTCGAGCAAACCGTGGGGGAAGACCAACCTCCCAGAAAATCATCATTTCACTCAATATGGACCATGTCGGACCTGCATCATTCTGTAATCTTCTTTCAACTCTCGTGAATATCACGAACTTTAGAAAATTTAAAACTGAGGCCTATTAACTTTCCCTATAATAGTAAGTTCCCTCCAAAGTTCACGGCTTTGGTTTGGCGCGGGGTCTCATCGGACGGGTTGGGTTTTGTGCGGGATCCCATCGAACAACTTTGGTCTTGCGCGGGATCTCATCGGATGGGCTGGGTTTTGTGCGGGATCCCATCGAACAACTTTGGTTTTGTGCGGGATCTCATCGGATGGGCTGGGTTTTGTGCGGGATCCCATCGAACAACTTTGGTTTTGCGCGGGATCTCATCGGACGGGCTGGGTTTCGTGCAGGGACCCATCGACTGGCGACACTATTTTGCGATGGCGGTTGTCAACATTCATCCCAAACAGCAGATTGAAAATATGGGCGCGATTACATTTTTGACCCAGGGTGACCCCCTAAATGTCCACGCCGCACCCAAATTTTTAGAGTTTTTTGGACAAACAGGTTCAAAAATATGAAAAGCCAACACAAACCAAGGGTTCATCGTTGCCCCTCACAACAAATCTATCGAGAGACAGGTGGCTGTTTAGGACTGTGGTCAATGACCTTCATCCCAAAGACTTGGCCGTAGCCCATTGTCCGTTCAACTTGGGAATCATTCAAACATACACTCAACAATCCAGCGCCAAACCATTCATTTCGCGCTTGGCGCCAATGACCCCAAGCGCAAACAAACGGCTTGCAGCGGACGTACTTTTTGTGCAGCGCAGTGCACTGAAGTCAGGATGGTTTGAGATGATGGCTCGGATGTTTCTGCCATCGGGAGGCGCTCGCTGACAGCTAGCTCTAAAACTTCCAGCAGTATAAATTTTCTATCTTCACACTTTCTTGTGTGGCTGTTTCATGCGTAGCACTCAAGAAGCGGAAAGAACAGCGTCGGTCACGGTGCTCAAAGCTTCTTCCCAGGGCACTCCTTCCCCCACAAATTCACAGCTGCCCGGTAAATTGGGACTTGCGTCCGCTTCCGCTTGTAGTTTGCCAGATCTCGGCCGGACAGCCTATCCCGCTGCAAAGAAACGATGTTTGGCGCCTTGCATGGCAAACGCAACTGGTTCAATGCAAGCCAACCCGGCAAACGACAAATCACCACCTGGAACTCTACCATTAAAAAATAGGAACCATATACACAAAGATCAACACAAGACAAACTCTTAGTGGAGCAACCGCGTTCACCGGAATCTGTCGCAGCTTTGCGGCGGGAACAAACCGCATCGGCTCCACAAAAACATCACTGCTTCCCGGCCCAACTGAAGGACCCGGCGCAAAAGCCACGCGATCGATCTCCAGCGCTGGGTTTCGGAGCAGGCTGCGTTTGGCCAACTGCTCGATGTGATCGGCCGCTCTGGCCATATTGAAAGGCTGCTCTCCTAAACGGCAGTCACGGCACATTGCAAGGGATGAAGCCACGCAAGGGGACACCCCTCAACTGGATTGGCTGGAAGGTTTTTCAACCAATGACTCGACTCTAACGCTGAGTTTATCTTGACCAGGCTGGGGCCTGGCCCAACTAAGTTCAAGCAAAACTTACTGCCAAAAGTCCATGTCGCAGTCGCAACAAGAAACGCTTGACCAAGCCCATGCTTGAGGAAGCCAGCTGGGGGGTTGCTGGAACCGTTTTTCATGTCTGGCTGAATGTCAAACCATGTGAAAATTGCAACCCAACAAATCTTAACGCGCGGTTCGAAAAATAAGTCTAAGCTTCTCATCAGTCGAGCGTACTTCATCCGCTGGTCGTTCAACTTGGGATCTTCAGCACGGTCGTCGCCAGCAACTGACAGTGGGGCAAAACTCTTCAGTCGAACCATATTTAGTAGTAGGTGATCAACCACGTTTGGTAAGAGCCAAAAACCAAAGTCTAGTCTATAAAGTTCTATAGTCTATAAACCACATTTCTCGGCCAGGGGGCTATTTGGCATCTCCCCGCAATCCGCAATCCGGCGGCAAACGCAGGCTGGCAAGAACCGCAACGCAGGTTGCCACGAGTCGTCTGACATCCACTGCTTGCTCCTGGGCGCATCGACACAGTGCAAAATCTGGGCTCGAGGCTACAAAAACCAGAACAAAGAGTTCAACCTAGGCCCTAGGCCACAAAAAGTGTAGACAATAACACAACACGCGGCGATGCTTAGAACAAGGGTCCGCATAATGACATCGTCCCCACTCGGCTCAACATTGAGATAGCTCCAAAAGTCTGACTTGATCTGTGCTGGGTCCAGACCTGTCAAAAGAGGGCGTTAATTGAAAAACCATTCCTGGCATTCTCTGGCCCTCCCATGTAGCATGGAACCATGAATACAGTAAATTGATTCCAAGATTTTCCCGCTTGGACACCCCACCCTAACAGGTTCGCTCGGCGATCGAAAGAGAACACGTGTGGAGCATGTGGTCCAGTTATCCCAGACAGGTGGGCATCCTGGCAACCCAGGTGAAGATAGGTTTTCCTGCGTGGCCAAACTGCAAAACTGCATGTAACGTAAAGGTAGAAGAAAAAATACTTGAGCGGGCAACATTTCTGGGGAACCTCTTGTACCCTTGAGACTCCGCAATTACTACTTCAGCATCTGCATTCCTCTCATTAGACCAGTGTTGCTGTGGGTATGTAACTAACATAATGTGACTGTTGGCCTTGTTTTTATTGAGCTATTCGTTTACCCTATTGAACAGAAACGAAAAGAAACATTAAACCTACTAATAATACGGTTTCAAGGATCCAGTCTCGAACCTGGGATATGTTGTACACGAAGCTGCGCGTCTCGTAGGGCCTAGTCCCTGGAAAAGAATTGTAGTGACGCAGTGATTCCGCGAACTCTTGTGGAGTGTGCAGTTCCTGCTGCCTTTCAAGCCAGGCAGACAGGCTCGAAAGGTATTGGTCGATGTCTTCATGCGAGTGTCCGCTTTCCAAGAACCTCATTTCGAATCTACGGCCATCTGCAAAAGCTGTTGTTTTTTGTTTGCCGACAAGAGTTGTCGGATTGCATCACAATTTCCATGTCTCTAATGTCGACGTCCTGCGCGCACAAGTGGAGTGTATGAGCGCAAAGCTCAACACTGAGGCAAGAGTCTTTCTTCATGAAGGGCTCTGAAAGCCCCACAACGGTCACGTGACCGTGTGCCACCACTGCGGTCGCCGACAATGTCGGGCGGTTCTTTGGTCGCCATAAATCTGCTCCTGGGGTATCGATATTTGCTTTCGTCCATAGCATCTGTGATCATTGTCAAAGTCCCCCCGGCAACTTTGAGACGAGATAAACTCCGGGACCTCCAGTATAAGGTCCGGTCTGAATACTGCCGAGCAAGATGAGACATATACTCTTTCATTTGTAAGTCTTTCGCTCGGCGGTTGGTAGAAAGTCGGCGGAGAATCGCCTTGTGCTTGATGCAGGTCGTGCATGTGGCATGTCGTGAAGCTGCTCTGATTGCCAAATGTGGGAAATGCTTGCCCCGCACAGATAAGAATAGCTTGAGACTTACTCGCGCACCAGGGTTCTTCGCGTGGAACATGTCGAGGTATTCAGAAAATGTCCCTGGCGGAAGTAGGCGGCAAACTGTGGCGCTGGCACCAACATTTGGTTCAACGCCTGGTCCTTTCTCACGGTGTTGCTTCCGAGGTCGTTTTCCACGGTTCCGCCGGAACCGGAAGAGCGTGGGCAACTTTGAGTACTCAGGGTCCTTGGCGCTCTCAATAGATGTTTCAGGCATCGGTTCGCTCAAGGTCTCGTAAGCACCCTCCAAAAATTCTGTGACCAAAGCTCTCTTCCTGTCAGATGTGCTATTTGTTCCATCACCAGCACGTGGCCTACACCTCCCATCCAGGGGCGGTGGTTCATTCAACCGCGCTGCCTTTTTCAACCTCTGAAATCGCTTTCCCCCAACGCCAACCAGCTGCCTGAACGCATGTTGGCACAAAGGCTTGCCCAAAAGACATTGGACCAGAACAAAAGCAACGGCAAGACTAAATTGAAAAGAAACACGTTCATTGTAGTTTCAACCACTCAAAAAAATAGCTTGATGATTTGCCACAACCTGGGCGCTTCATTGTCCATGTCCTGTTTATGGAGTTTGTGAAGTTGCAGCCGCAACTGAAACACGGCCTCAACATCTCCAGCAAACTGCTGGGCGCAGCTGCCTTTTAGACCTGCCTTCCGATGCCTTGCGCATGTGCAAACACCTTGCGCAACGCGGGCAACCCGCGCCCTGACCGCAATGGGGTCAACTGCTTTTGTTGTTGAACAGAGTGGCTGACTGCGAACACCGCTCGCGCTGGAAGGTTGTCTGTTCTTGACCCTTCCCTCTAGGTTCTACGTCATCATCAGAAAGAGTACATAGAGCTCGCTTTCCTGGTACTGGGTCACAGGCTTCATCATCACTCAGAGTCTGGAGGCACCACTGCCGACCGGCATCGGACATGAGGAGACAACACCATGGCAAATTCTACTCAAGTCGAACAACGGAACACTCAGCATTGAACCCGGACCTCTGGGTGATGGGGGCACTACTTGACACGGTCATCTCATTTCTACACTGGTAAAATACCATAGAACAAAATTTCTCTAGTGGCCACTGCGTGTTGCTGTTTGTCTGGGAGCATTGGGTTTGGGATTTCAAGCCTGGATCTTTTGCGAAAGGCGCACAGTCAAGCAAGTTACCTGATGACTGGCAATGTGGAAGCTTGAACAAACTCAAAAGTGCCCAACAACAAAACTGAAAACCTCGACCCACCCTCCACAGACTCCAAAAAGAAGCAGTCCTCTCTTGCGCGGCAAACAGTTTTCTGCAATAAGCTCTATAAGCCTGTTTGTTGAGTCAACATAGTCAACTGCCCTTTTGAAACTAACGCTTGTCAGCAAACGCTCGCGTTTCTGAATTAATAGCTATAATGAATTGCCGCTCAAGTGGAGATTGAGCTGGTGACCTACTTCTCTAACCAGTCATCCCGCGACTCACGGAGATCGGCGTCACTCCTGAGGCGGGGCAAACGTAGGAGTCTTGACGAGCATGGAGCTGAAGGTTCCACTGAAGCTTCATCCAATCCTGTCCATGGCATGGATCGGAACGCTTCAACCAGCAGCCATTAAAAACAGGTTTTGCTTTTTAATGCGCATGTTTGACCTCTCAAGCGTGATGAGACAGCATTGAAAACTCGGACTGCCATTGAAGCATCTCCAGCCTGCCACGAACGCAGACCGCTTTACTCCCTGCGAAGCAAGTCCTGCACTGACTGTCGGGGTGATTTGTTGTGTCCGGAGTAATGGCACATGTGGAACCACACTAGCATTAGACTAGCATCTTCAAGGGTCACGGAATGTAAAATGAAGTCCTGGATCTTCAGAAGTTGCAGCCACTTTGTCCACCGCCTGCGGACACAGGAGATTGAACGACATCCAAAGCTTTTCCAAAAAACGCAAAGTTGCGAGGCCTGAGGGTCTGTGACGTTGCCGCCCTGGCACCCATTGGTCTGTGGCATTACGTCTGGCGTTCCATCAAGATTTAAAAAACATGAAGCTGCACACAGTGCGCCTTCTCATCAAGTTGATGTTTTGGAGGAAGCGGCACTTCCTTAAGGAAGTCAAATCTCATGTCTAGCACCTAAATGTTCGTCAATATTCTTCAGAAGCTGTCCTTAAGACTCACCAGAACAAAATCCATAGCGCCCATCACAATGGTTATATATCATGTAGCTTTCAGCCTAGGCTCCACGGAGGAAAGATCCCAGTCGGAGTCTGTAGCTTCTGAATCTTCGCGCAAGACTGAAATAAGCACAGGCTGAGGTTGATTCTTATCTTCTGCTGCTCCCCACACCAAGCCAAAGTAGCTGTTGCTGCTGGTGGGTCTCGAGTGGCTCAAAAGAGCGCGCACACTCTGAGCCCAGGTATTCAACATGGGAAGCATCGGACACAGAACGCTGCTGACTTTTCAGCTGTTTCAGTTTGAGTGGACAAACAAGCTTTCGGTGGAGTGGAGATGTAATATCGGCGAATATCAATCGGTCGTCAAAAACAACCTGACAATCAGGCCAGGCGCGCCGCATCGCACCGCAAAGCAGTGGGGCGAAGTTGGCAAGGCGAACACAACCACGACCATCAAAGCCACACTAATTAAACTGGCAACTGCCAATTGAGAGACGAAACTTTCAGCTAACTAAGAAGAACGCTCATTGCCAGGTCTGCCATCCGCGGGATGACCACGTTTCCAATCGAGCGCAAGCGCTCGACTTCCACAGGTGTGTGGTTTTTCGACGACAGCCAAGTTGCCACTGGAGGGCGGTTTCTGAAATGAAAGCATCGATGAGCCTGCTCGTTCATCTGGTGCAAGGTGGGCAGCTGGGTGCCCTGAACAAAACAGAAGCACTACATACAGGTAGTCCTGGCAGGCCTGCTACAAGCTTGCCTGAAAAGGTTGACATCCAGCTTTCCATGCGTAGAGGAAAATTCTGCCCCGATTCACCTTTCACATTCTTTGAAGAAAAAACAGAACATCATAGAACATCCATGCAACAGTTACACCCTTTGCAGAAAGCAGTGAAATTCATCTTAGGCCGCAGCATGGTAGCCCGCGTTTTGCCCTCTAATGGCACACCACTTCACGGAGTACCCACGGATGCGGAATTCCTGCAAAGGACTTGTATCTATGCCTTAACATGTAGGCGCTAAATTTACAGCCAAATACAATGAAAAGCAAGGCAATTGAAGCGCTCACCTTCAAAACGTACTCGAGGACTGGGCGCAAGCTAGCTGCCAGGAGGTTCTTCACGTTCTCCAACAGGCACCATTGCCTGAGATTTGTCCGGGTCATGTGTGTAGCATGTTTTACTGCAATGAAACTCGCAACACCCAAGAACCAACTTGCAGTGCGCTTAACATGTGAAAGCTTCCAATTACATCAAAACACACATTGTCACACACATCAACGGCATTGAAAACCTCTTTGACCAGCATGGTTCTCTTGTCGGACATTCCCCGCTCCAATCCAGCGGAGGATACCCCCTTAGCTCAACTTAGCTCTTTAGTTTGAATGGCCTTTGAAACAAGGGCATCCTGCTTCGTGTTCACAAATTGTTGCAAACATCCTCTAAAGCAAGTAGCCTGACAGGGGAATCCCCCAATGAGTCCACTCGCTTTCGACTTGATGTCCGCCGAAGGTTCAAAACCCCGAACATCTTCATATATAGGTCCTGAGGGTAGCAGCCCCTCGGCCATCCGGCATTTCAGCACTTCACGGCAGTGCGGACTGGCTTCTACCTCGGCGAAACTTTGCAACACATTGGACTGACAAAATGAAAGTACATGCGCCACAAACATCCTGAGCGAACAACGTAGCAGATTGTCCGGGCAAACCTTGAAGCAATATACGAACAGGGCCACTCTTGATAATAGTTCAACTAGTAAGGCCCAGGAATACACCATGGATACACCTGGGCATTCTTGGGGCAAGGCCGTGCCAGCCCAAGATCCAGGCCACCAACGCCACTGAACATGGAAATGCAGCAAGGCAGCCTTGCCATGTCCTCTTCAAGACTGTGCGAAAAAGATAGAGAGAGAGAGAGAGAGAGAAAAAAAAGGGTATAGCAAGAAAGAAACCACATGAAAGGAACAAACCAAAAGAACATTGAAAATGACCGTCAGGCCTCAGGGGAAGGATGATCTGGAAAAATCTTCTCAAAGTCAAGCGGTGACACTGCGTTTTCTGTGGGCGCACTCCATCCGGAAGGTAGGCCTGTCAAGAGTCAAGCTGGCAGTCGACTGGAAACAACCCCAATCAACTCGCAGTCAAGGTTTCAGCCTGAAAGAAATTCTGCTATTTCACAAGGTAGGACTTTTCCGGGCTTTACCCGGGCAAGGCGACACTGGCAGGGATAGTGGTCCCAGTGATGGACTTGGGTCGCCACGTCCTCTCGCGTGAACCCAAAGCATCAAAGAGATTGCATGAGTCTGGCCTTGAGGGTCCTGGCACGCCCGCTTGCTTAAATGAGTTGTTGTGGCCCTCACTGTCGCTGTGAAGCATCCTTGGCAAAACTTGCCAGCTAAACCTCCAAAAGAATTCTAAGTACACAATCACTCAAAACATCTCAACATCTAAGATCATCTAAGGCATTGATGTGAAACCAAAGTTCGCAGTGCACCGAATGCATTTCGGATGATTGGTGTAGTCTGCAGCGCAACTTTCCGTTTTGGCTTTTGAACCCTCGGAGGAACCTGCGCGGTCAAGGGGCAAACGCGTTGACCAAATCCAACCAAAATACAATGACTAGTCAACCAGGGTCGCTTCCACTGTTCCATCTCATTTTTCCATCTTACTTGTTCCATCCGCGCTTGCTGCCAAGAAACCAAATTCATGTTGAGGGGCCCGCAGAAGGGCTCATCATGGCCCCAGGGATCATATGGGACAAACCGAATCAACCCTGATGATGATTGTTGGCTGCAGTGCATTGTCCCAAACTTCGGCGCTGCCACAGCCCAAATCAGCCAACCCCAGATACAAAACCCAACCCCGGATAGGAGGCAAAAGCTTTCAAAGCTGGGGACCCTTCAGATCCAAGTGGCTGTACTGACGGCACAGGCACTCGGTTCCCCGAGGCGTTGTCGAACCTTTCTCTTAGCTCTTTGATGATCCGACTCTGCTCAGCAAGTTCTGACCGGAGGGCATCTTCTCTTTGCCTAGCTGATGCGCGTTCACTCTCAATGACGGCATGTCTTTCGAGTGAAATCCGATCTAAATAAGCCCTTTGTTCATGACGTTGTTGGTTCTGATGGGCTTGGTTCATGTCACTTAATCGTTGATTGGCAATAGCCTCATGTTGTTCCCTAGGCTCCTCAATGGCCGCCCTGGCTTGGTGAGCTATACCGTCCCTGAATTGCCTAGCTTCATCCGCTACCTGCTGTCCGTGCTCGGCCAAAATGGCCTGATGCCTTAGTTCCGCAATCTGAGCTACCTGAGCTGATCGATCTTCGTTAACGAAGAGTGCTTGTTGATGAATCTGTCTCGCATCAACATTTTGAACGTTCAACACAGGCGAAAACTCGGCTTGAAAAGGCGACGGCGCATGGACAGTAGGCACCAGGTCCCCCTGGGCACTGAATGACGGAGGCTCAATTGGCCTACGAAGATCCAGCGGAACAACAGGGAGTTCAAGCGCAGGTGAGCTAGACATAGCAGGTGAAGTAGGAACATAGCCTGATCGGGAACTGTCACCACGGGAACCATCATCATCAGCCATGGCCTCTAAGTAGCGCACTACTTACGGTGGGTGAGACCAAAGCTAGTAACAAGCACGTACCGCACTTATGGCGATACGGCTGATAACCTGTAGTTACAGGCAAACGGCCGACACGAGTCAACAAACCGCACCTGTTTTCCTTGAGCCAAACGTAAGGTAAGTATGACATGTATTAGACACACTAGCGTGAAACAACAGAATGTCTGGCTAGGTAGCGGCGGGAGTGAAGTGGGACAATTGCGGCCCAAAAAAGTACGAGAGCGACCAGGCAAGCATGCTGAGCACGAAAGTTCCATTGTTTGAGCAGCAAAAGCTGTGGAAGAATAATTGCAAGTCATTGCAGCATGTGCCATTCTGTGAAGAAAACTTCCCGCGGACCACATGCTGTGGCTTGCTTTCAAGGATACAGGATACAGCAACACATTGACATGTTGGTTAGGAAGCTGCTTTTTTCGGCGGCTGGATGGCCTCAAAATGAAAGAAAAACACGGACACCAAATTCATGAACCTCGGCAAAAACAGAATGGGAGGTAAGGGCCCAATAAAAGCAATACTTCTGCCTGAAGCATCATCTGGACAGCAACTGGCTGCTCAGTCTGTACCTCTCTTTGGCCTGCCAAAGATTCTGTCATTCACACTCACACGCCAACAGCTGAGCACACAGCAAAGAAATCCGAGCGCCTGGGCCGCGTCAAGCTGCAACTTCACTCCCTGCCAGATCGGGTAAGCTTTGCTTGGCTTTATCAAGTTATATATTACCTGAGAAGGCAGGGGACGAAAGCCAACCTCCATAAGAAGACATCCAGGCGGTTATAGGTTGAATTCGACAGCGCACTGGAACTGCTGTCAGGCATGAGGAAATAAAAGGCAGAGGCGGAAAGGTTCACATTGAGGGACGATATGTATGACACGTTCTGTATACAGAAGGTTTCGATCAAGGCCCATTAACGGCTATAGGATAGAAGTGGAGCCCATGCATTTGGAAAAAAAGGAGTTGAGAGAAGACCAAACGCCTTTCCGTTAGAAACATAGGGGTTTGTCCACTTGCGTCGTCGCTTTCATGGGCAGGGTTGCATTTTTCCCCAAATAGTGCTCCGCACTAAGGGGTTCTTACGGTAAGAGTTAAGCGGGTTTAGATCAGGCGCGTGGCCCCGGCATTTTGCGTGGGTCCGCTCGCGCAAAAGTTACTTTTTGAATTCCTCATGTCCATTTCGACTGCGCAGGCTCGCATAAAGTGGGGGCCGCGCCTTTCGCGCTTCCGGGACAAAGCTCTCGCGCAGGCGCCGTGCTCGTTTTCGGACATGAAGTGCATTTTGCGTGGCAGGCGCAAGGAATTCGACACATTGGAGCCTCGAAAAGGTCATTTTACGTGGCAGGTGCAAGGAATCGGAGACTTTGCAAATTTCGTGGCAGGCACAGTGTTTTGTGGACGTTGCAAGAACGTTGGCAGGCGTGTGTCATTCGCAGGATTGCGTTTCACGTGGCAGGCGCAGGGAATCCGCACCATGGATGCGATATTTTGAGGTGAAACGGCTGAATTCGTGAGAGTGGTCGCATTTTTGGAATTTGAACTTGAGGATGCTTTTGCGTGGCCAGTGCAGCGTTTCGTATGACCTGCAGGCGTGATTTCGTGGCAGGCACAGCATTTCTGAAACGCATTTCAAAATTTGCGAAAGCCTCGTGCAATTTGCTCGTTTTGGATCTCCGATGTGCAGATTTCGTGGCAGGCGCAGCACTTTGTGAATCTCGATGCGCAGA
>CAXAMN010022151.1:753633-830561 GCA_963970005.1 Durusdinium trenchii
CGAGTGCGAGTGCGAGTGCGAGTGCGAGTGCGAGTGCGAGTGCGAGTTCGAGTGCGAGTGCGAGTGCGAGTGAGAGAGTGCGAGTGCGAGTGCGAGTGCGAGTGCGAGTGAGAGAGTGCGAGTGCGAGTGAGAGAGTGAGAGTGCGAGTGAGAGAGTGAGAGTGAGAGAGTGAGAGAGTGTGAGAGTGAGAGTGAGAGTGTGAGTGTGAGAGTGAGAGTGAGAGTGAGTGAGGGAGTGAGCGAGCGAGTGAGTGAGCGTGAGGGAGCGAGCGAGTGAGCGAGCGAGCGAGTGAGCGAGTGTGCGAGTGTGAGTGAGAGTGAGAGTGAGAGTGAGAGTGAGAGTGAGAGCGAGAGTGAGAGTGAGAGTGAGTGAGGGAGTGAGTGAGCGAGTGAGTGAGCGTGAGGGAGCGAGTGAGGGAGCGAGTGAGCGTGAGGGAGCGAGTGAGGGAGCGAGTGAGGGAGCGAGTGAGGGAGCGAGTGAGCGAGCGAGTGAGAGAGTGAGAGTGAGAGTGAGAGTGAGAGTGTGAGTGTGAGTGAGTGTGAGTGAGTGTGAGTGAGCGTGAGTGAGTGTGAGTGAATGTGAGTGAGTGAGTGTGAGTGAGTGAGTGAGTGAGTGAGTGAGTGAGTGAGTGAGTGTGAGTGAGTGTGTGTGAGTGAGTGAGTGAGTGAGTGAGTGAGTGAGTGAATGAGTGATGGTGAGTGTGAGCGTGAGTGAGAGTATGTATGAAATTGGGCGTCGGCGTTATGTGCCCTTGGACGAAATCTGCAATCTTCGAGATTCACCAAGCGCTGCACCTGCCAAAAAATCTGTACTTCGAGTGGGAGTGGGCCAGTGTGGGCGTTATGTGCCCTGCAACGAACTCCGCACTTCGAGGTTCACAAAGTAGCGCGCCTGCCACGAAATCTGCACTTCGAGGTTCACCAAGCGCAGTGCCTGCCACGAAATCTGCATTTCGAGGTTCACCAGGCGCTGCATTTCGAGGCTCGCAAAGCACTGCGCCTGCAACGAAATCTGCAAACGAGCCACAAGTCCAAAAGCTACGATTCATGGCACCTGTCACGAAAGAGCGCCTCGAAGATGACCATGACTCGGACCATGACCAAAGTACTACACTGCCACGAAGACTGCACTTCGATGCAAAACCGCTCGGATCCCTTGCGCCTATCACGAAAAGTCGACTTTGGACCACGAAAACACGAGGTTTCCCCTTGCGCCTGCCGCGAAAAGTGACCACCATGTCCGAAAATAGCCGAAAATGTGCACGGCGCCACAACGAGAGCACAGTCGCGACAAGCGCCCGCCGCGGCCACCCAGATTTCGCGAGCCTGCGCAGTCGAAATGCACCTCGAGAATTTCGAGAGGCATGAATGCACCGTAAATAGCAGCGAATTAGCCGCACACCCCCACGCGCCCCAGCGATCTAAGCACAGCTGCTCAACCCTTACCGTAAGAACCCCTAAGTGTGTCCACACTGTTTGGGGAACAAACACCAAGCAGAAGCAGCAGCAGCAGCAGCAGCAACCGATAAGCAGTATCCAGCAAGCAGCAACAGCGGAGGACGCCTGGCACGTTATGGGAAAACAGGTTTGGTGTAAACCGTGGTTTGGTGTAAGCGGTGGTGGGCTGGTGTAAAGCGTGATTTGGTATCAGCCGTGTTTGGTGTAGACCGTGGTTGGTGTAAAAGGTGGTTGGCAACCAGCAAGCAGCAACAGCGGACGATGCCTGGCATATTATGGGAAAACAGGTTGGGTATGGTTTGGTGTCAATCGTGGTTTGGTGTAACGGTGGTTGGTGACAGCCGTGGTTTCGTGTGAACGGTGGTTGGCGCAAAGCTTGATTTGGGATAAGCCGTGGCGTAGACCGTGGCTGGTGTAAACTGAGCCGTGGCTGGTGTAAGCTGTAAACCGTGCTTTGGTGCAAGCGGTGGTTTGTGTAGACCGTGGCTTGGTGTAAACTGTGGTTGGCGCAAGCCGTGTTTTGGCGTTTTTGCGTAAACGGTGTTTCCTGTAAGCCATGGTTGCTGTAAACCGTGGTTGGAGCAATCCAACCAGCAAGCAGCAAGCAGCAGCAGCTGATGATGAGTGGCATTAGTATAGGAAAGTATTCACGAGGCAGCTTGATGAGATGAGAAGCTCATGGCATCAGACCCTGTCACACTCACCCACTCACCCGTCCGCAGGGGGGAATTGAACCCGCGATAAAATATGTCCATAAGATTGATTCAATCAATTATTTCAGGTTTTTGAGGCGCCGTCCACTGTCCACCCCATCATTTAACTTGCTATCGCAAGAGCAACTCCAGCTAGCTGAGGCTAGCTTTCGGACAAGTCAGCTCTTTTGTCCATCAGTGCCTTAGGCCCTTCTTAAAGAATGCCAAATCAATGAGATTCTCTTCCGCGGCCTTGTCTCCCGCAAGCTGGGCCATACACTGGCCGATGCTTTCCATCTGCTTTGCCAGCTTCGGGTTGGTCTGGCAAATCAAGTTGAAAGGATCCACCCACGCGCTACGCATGGCTACTCCATGCTAAGCCCAAAATCATCCCGCTCGTTCGCAGCTTGCAGCGTGTAAAAGAACAAGAGCTTCGGATCCGTTGGATTTGTCTACAAGTGTCCAACACCATCTAGGCAAACCAGAGTCTGGCAACGAATACCCGGACAAGGAGTACAATTCTCCAACCATCTTGCGCACATTTCGGCACGATATACTCATCGTAGTCATCGGTCATCTCCTAAACTTGCCCAGATTCCCAGATTTCAAACCAGAAAGGATTGGACCCCGGTTCTACGTGATTTCATTCCGCTACGTTTCTGGGCTCTCAACCTCCATCCGTGTTCAACGGATGCCAGCCTGCCCCGCGCTGAGCGCCTCTGCCGCGCTGTCCAGCTGCGGGCGGCACCGTGCGTCCACCTCCTGGAGTAGGCTGATGGCACCTGGGGTGAAAGGAAATGAGACGCTGCCAAACATGCTTTTGACCCAGTGATTTGTTGATACTCTCTTTACGTGATCAAAATGATTCATGTGCAAAAGGGACACAAACTTTGGTCCCAAGTCTCTGGACTACATGTCTCAGCTTGCCTAGAGAAGAAGCATCAAAAAGCATCTGAGCCTCCAACATGATGTTTCAAATTCATAAGACTCGCCGCATGTTGGATACCATGTCTTCATATCCAAAGGGTCAAACTTCCCCTTCCGCATACATCTCCTTGGCTCTTGCGAGGCTTCTTGAGTGCCTCTCTCTGCATGGTCCAGTTCAGCTGAGCCTCTGATGCTCTTTCCGATTATCACCACAGTGGCGCTCAAACAATGAGGCATACCTTGAAGTCTTGCAGAATTGAGTACCGCCGTCTCGAGTCTGTCGATCAAGATCCCTGGTCAACGGTTTCTGAATCAAGAGAGCGAAGTCTTTGACTTTCGCAACTTAACTTCGTGCGACAGTGCGGCTGGCGCCCATAACCTTCCAAGCAAGCAGGAGCAGCGGCAGCACCACTCACCTGAAGCAACTGCGGTGTAAGGTACTCCTGTTCAATTGGAAAACACATCTTAACCCATAGGAGCATAATTTGTTCTATTGGCTCTTCTTTTGCTAGTTCCTTTCGCAACACTTTCGCAGCTTGCATTTTGGCTTTAACGCACTGCATTCTGTGCAAAAACGCTTTCGCAAGCTTTCGCAGACGGAACTCATTTCGCAAGTTTTTGCAAGTTTTCCCGAGCATTCACAAGCTTTCGCACATGAAAAGTTCGCACACTCTTTCGCGAATCTTTCGCGGCTGCATGTTTAGCTTTCGCGAAGGTATAATATATCAACCACTTTCTTCAAATTGTTACTTGGGTAGTGTTGATCGCTGCTCAAAAGGTTCTCTTTTTCGCGACATCGATTCAACAAAGCCCTCGGTCTGCCTGTAAGGTCCACCACTTGGACTGCAGTTTCGCTTTGTTGACAGTGGTAGTTGTAGGCACCAGTCGGGCAGGGTGGTCCTTCCCAGTGACATGGATCCAAAATGCGCATTGGCATGAAGGGCTTCATGCCAACGACCAAAAAGAACAATGCAAATGATAAAACATTCGATGCAAAAGTAGACAGGGTCGACCTCTGAAAAGTCCTGCGTGGTTTTGGAGCCCTCAGCGCCCATAGTTTCAGGCAACGATTCAAAAGTCAGAATGATGTGGTTGCTATATGCGCAGGGACGCCATGGTCTAGCAAAACTGTTGTCAACACCTTCGTCGCCTTGTCCTGCCGACTGAGAAGACTGCATCACGATGCATCGTGGTTTTGGCTGTTGTGTCGTCAGATGTCGTCTTCAGAAGCTTGAGCCATCCATCCGGAAGAACTGATTCTGTGGCCAACCAGGCTCACAATCAGCACAATCAGCTGAGACCAGTACCTCAATTGACAAATATTGGTTTTTGGAGTCTTGCTCCGCACGGATGTGGTCCATGTATGTTGTAATGTATAATGTGACCCCAGAGCCTGTGAACATCTGTGACCCTATCCTAAGTTTGTTTCTCGTACCTGCGCAAACACGCGGGAGCGGATCCTCTCCCAAGCTTGGCCGGAGAAGTCGGAGGGCATTAACGGCCTTTGGGCCCTTCGGGCCTTAAATATCCTGAGACATCTACTTCTACATCTTTCGCCAGGGTGAGAGACCATGGATGCCCAGACATGTCAGGGTCCGTCTTTGAGGTAGCGGGATCGCTATTATATATATAATATAATATAATATATATATATATGTATATATATGTATGTTGATTGCCAACCGCGCTTCCAGGGGCATTCATGCCCGAGAAAAGGACCGCCAGGGATGCGGTCTTCAGGTGTGAGCTACCAACATTGGTAGCGGAGCCGGTAACACACCGGCTCCCCGACAAGCTGGAAGCTTGTTGGAGTCTCCAACCGCACTGCCATGGATTCTGGCACGTCTCTTCGCACCTTGAGGCGAAGACGCTGACCACCGGGAATACCGCCGGTGGAAACAGCGGGCGCTCAACAAGATGAGGACAATGGACAAATTGTCTGAAGAAGCAAGAGGCTCGTTCATTTGGACATTGCTGCATGGTCGTGCTTTAGAGGTGGTGGAACACGTAGTCGGACTACCAGGTCAAGGGCGGAGACAAGGTGATCTTCGACCTTTTAGACCAGCGCGCTGGCCTGAGCTTGATCGCACCGACGAGATTGGCGAGAACATTGCCAGCGTTTACTCCTTGAAGGCCAAAGAAGGAGAAAGCCTCCGTCAATGGTGCGCCCGGGCTCGTGAGTGCTTCAACAAACGCGCTCGCAAGACTGGCGTCAAGTTCCCCGAAGAAGGCAGGGGATGGATTCTGTTGAACTGCTCCAAAATGTCGGAGGGTTCGCTCGGGCTCAGGGCGACTTGAAGTTCGATGCCCTCTCACAGTCTATGCAGTCACGCTTCCCCGACTACACCGTGGCTCGCAAGAAGACAGCCAGTCCATGCTGTGGAAGAGCAACCCGCTTCCTTCGAGGCCGTGGGCGACAGATTCCGTGACGTAGAGCTGTTCCTGGCTGAACATGGCTTGGAAGAGACTGAGGAGTCCCAGGAGGCTCCAGATTTCGAGACCTATAAGGAGGACGAAGCTGCCGAGATTTTGGCAGCGACCTGGAAAGGGCGTCGAGCTGAGCTGAACATGGTCCAGGAAAGCCACAAGTTCCTTCCTGCTGACCGTCGTGGAGGTGGTGGACAGGGCAAAGGGCCGGGCAAGGAGTTTCGTCGGTCCTTCAGAGTCCAGGTGGAGGAGCTGAAGCAGTGAACCCGCTGCCTCCGCTGTGGGAAGTTTGGCCACTGGCAGAGAGAATGCAAGGCTCCCGCGAACACTGCCAGCTCAGGGTCATCAGTTAGCCAACCCCACACCGTTTTGTCTGCGCAGCAGCTGCCTGCGCACAGGCCACAGAGGTTTTGCTGGCCAGCGGTCCGGGATTCGCCATCCTGGACAGCGGCTGCGGAAAGACCATCGTTGGAGCCCGCACTCTGGACTCTTTCAACAAAATTTGGAAGCAGCAGAATGTACATGTCCATCGGGAACTGACTGAGCAGAATCGTGTCCGCTACGGGAACGGTGAACAGGAGGTGAGCAACAAGGTGATTGAGACGCCAGTGTTCTTGGCTGGGCGTCCTGGCTTTGTCCGGGCTGTAGTGGTGGCGATGCCCCATTGCTGCTGTCACGCCCCGCGCTCAAGACTCTGGGCGCAGAAGTCAACTTTGCTGAGCTCACCTTGTTTGCTGACAAGCGATCCGTGCCACTAGAAGTGAACGCAGCCGGCCAGTATGCTGTGAACGCGTCCAGCTTTCCTGATCGAGCTCACGCATTGTTCCCAGGGCGATCCAAGCCTAGCATGTCAGAGCCGGAGGCAGAATCTCCGTCTTCACCATGCCTCTCGGTCGAATTGCGTCGAGCCCCCAAAACCAAGAAGAAAGATTTTTGGGAGCTGCGCCCCCGTGAAGGTCTTGTGATCCGACATCAAAAGGGTAGAAATTCTTTGTTCACACCACACAACGCCCAGTGTCCAGTCAGCATCGAGCATTTGTTTCCCGATCGTCTCACGAAGTTGATCGGCTCACTCCGCATACCAGGGACCGCAGTGATCGTTGGACTGATCCTGAGGTAGCTCACATCCCGATAGGCACCGAACCATGGACAGGTCAGACATCTTTCGCATTCGACGGGGTGCACCTTTGCCTTCCCCGGCTCACGCCGATGCCGATGAGGAACAGCTGAGTGTGATGCAGCTGTCCGAGAAACAACATCGACAGCAGATGGCCCAAGTGAAGGCCTCCCGTGATAGCACTGACACTGAGTTCGATGTTATCGAGGTGTTCTCTCCCCCAAGATTTGCATTTAGAGGGCGCCGAGATGGGTTTCAAGACACTTTCGGCCGATCTGTGTAGTGGGTGGGACTTTAGGAGGCGAGCCGACCGCAATCGCTTGTTCGAGGTCGTGAGGGTCGCCAAACCGGCCCTGCTACAGCGCTTTGCCCGCCTTGTACGTGGGCGGGTGGGTGGTGGCATTTGAATTCAGCCGATTATACATGAACCCTCATGATGTCGTATCCAAAGAAACATGGACACATGTTTTCATCCGTTTCTGCGCTGAACTCATGGAACTGCTTCAGTCGTCACTAGGTGGTCAACGCATGTTCGAACACCCTAGGGGTTCAGTAGCTTGGCCGAATGCCTCAATGCAAAAGTTGATGGATCGTACGCACCAAGTGCATGTTGACATGCGTCGCTATGGCCTGTGCGTCCCAGGTGGACCTCTGATCCGCTAGGCGACCCGCCTTTTGGTCTCACACACTGCCATGAAAAGTCTTGGTAAGCCAATGCCATAAGTCACATCAAAGTGTGGCCGGCCACTGGCCGAGCATCAGGTCGATCAGTAAGCACGCTGCCAAATATACTCCGGCTTTTGTGAAGGCCGCGCTCCGAGTGACCAGGGATTTGCCACTAAGCGACTGCCTCCAGGTGCTGAATGAGTCGGCCTCAGAACGCCTGGCTGCCCACGCCATCGATGAGCTAAACCAACAAGAAGACGCGGACAAGATCAAGACTAGCTTTTGCAGATTCCATAGTTTTCGAGGCCATCCCACTAACCAACAACTCATGCGTGTGTTGAAACATGGTGGGGCATCCAGCGCCGCCATTGAGGCTGCTCAGAATTTTGCGCGCGATCATTGCCAGGCTCATAAGACCCCTAAGATTGCTCTCCCAGCACAGGTCCAGCGGGTTGTCGAGTTCAATGCACTTGTAGGCGTCGACATCAAGTACGTGACCGGATGGCCGGGTAACTCGCCACGGTGAACACGATAGATTACGCCAGTTCGTTGCAGGTGATGGTTCCAGTTCAAAAAGGAAACCGCCCAAAGCATTCGCCAAGTTTTCCAGGAGCGTTGGGTCTCGTGGGCTGGCATGCCAAGCGAAGTGGTCTGCGCGCCCGCTCGCGCCAACGTGGCCGATGCCTTTACGGCAATCATGGAACAGGGCGGCGCCGCCTTTAAACTCACTGCGGCTGACGCCCGCTGGCAACTAGGCAAGCGTGAGGTCCATGGCGGTTGGTTTACGGGTCTTGACAAAGCTTCTTGCCGAGCATCTCCCCAAATCCCATGCAGGAAGAATGGCCTAGTGTGTCAACGCTGCACATTGTATAAGAACCAACTGATCCAAGTGTATGGGATGACCCCTTCACAGTTCGTGTTTGGAAAGAACCCCGTGTTCCGGGAAACTTGTTGGATGAACCCTTGGAGATTGCGCCCGCAACGGTATCTCTGTACGAGTCAACTGTGGCCAAACAAGTGGCTATCCGCCAAACTGCCCGTAGAGCTGCGCTAGAGTTGCAAGCCTCGCTGCTCTTGTTGTTCTTCTTCTTCTTCATCTTCTTCATCTCGAAAAGACAGGCCGTTGGTGTGGCCCTGCTGTGGTTCTAGGCCCTCTAGGCTATGAAACTTAATTAGTCATCATACACAAGCGTCAAACCTTCCGATGTGCCCCTGAACAGGTTCGACCGTCTACCCAGGATGAACTGAAACTGATAGAGACCCCACACATAGTTTTTAGGCGTCAAAATCTCATGGAATCCCGTCAGCCTGAAAGCCGTCAATACATCGACTTGACACCGGAATCCTATCCGTCAGAGCAAGGGCCTCCAGAGCCCGCGACCGCTCAATCCGGACCCATGTCGGCGTCCGACAAAGCGCAAGAGCTGCGTCCGGAGCCTCAGCCCAGAGCCCGTCGCATGTGGCAGTTGATCAAGAGATGCCTCCTGCAGAAACTCCAGAGCCACCGGTTGATAAGTCGCGGCTAACCCCGTCTGACTATGGCCCATCACCTCGACGACGCATCCACCAGAAAGATTGCCCGACGGCCTTGACATGATAAGAGATTGTCCCTGAACTGTTGAAACAGGTCCTCGATAGTCCCATATCATAGAACCGGCTGGAGAAGCGTCATCGGCCTCTGCCTCAAGCTCCTCTAGAGGAGTGAAACGCACTGTGGATGAAGTCAATCCACAGCCTTCCGAGGAACCGGCTGAGAAGAAACCAATGTCAGCTGACTTCGATTCGTCGTCGTACGTTCAAGCCGGTGAAACCTTCGTCCGTGATGAAGTAGCCATTTGTTCCGTTCAGCTGTTGCAGAAAGAACAATTGGCCCATCGGACTGAGAGCCTGTCGTCGGAGGATAAATTAGATCTTGAGGCTTTGGCTGCAGCTTATATGAAAAAGAAGGCATCAAAGGAGATACCCCCTGACATTCAACTGAAAGTCGACGAAGCTAAAGGCCTAGAATGGCAAAGCGCGCAGCCAGGGCGGTCATTGGCCCAGAGGCAGACGATGTTCGCAAGCACTTGAGTCACCGGATCATGGGAAGCCGTTTCGTAACGACGGTCAAGCAAGAAGATGACCAGGCTCCCCGAATGAAGGCTCGTTGGCGCTTGCTCGGCCACTTGGACCCTGATCTGACTGTGAGAAAGCGGAACTCGGCGATCTCCAAAGTCCAACTCTGTCGCAGGTAGGTCGTAACATGATCTTCCAACTGATAGCCAGTCATAGGTGGCACATGGCGTTAGGAGACGTCAAAGGGGCCTTCTTGTCCGTAGGTGACTTACCCAAGCGGTATCGACCCCTGTACGCCAGCATGCCCAAAGGTGGTATTCCGACTCCCAGAAGGTGCCTTGATTGAGGTGATTGGTCATGTGTATGGGCTCAACGACTCCCCATCAGCTTGGTACAAACGATTGCGTCAAGAACTCCTCAATGTTGGTTTCGAAAGGTCTCGTTTTGACTCGTGCCTGTTTTACTTCCGTGAGCGAGACAACTCACGGGTGTGTATGGAGTGCATGCTGACGACTGCGTGACAGGCGGTCATGGTCCCGGCTACAAGGATTCCATTAAGCGACTTGCAAGCCGCCTTCGAATTTCGGAAGTGGCGTCTTGGCTCAGGAGATTTTTGCGGCCTCCAGAACACAATCCGGAGACGTTCGAGGCAACTATGAGCTGCAATATGTCGTTTTGTTGAGAAAGTTCGACCGCTGCGCATGTCTCGTGAGAGAGCCCGAGACAAGACCGGCCTACGCTCCGAAAAGGAGTTCGGCTGCCTTCGAGCGACCAACGGTGGCCTCAACTGGCTGGCGAACCAGTCTCGCCCAGAGCGACGCAGGTGTCATTCTCCCAACAATTATTTCCTCGACCGACGCTCGACGGTAGCCGATGCCATAGCTGCTCATCAAGCCGTGCATAGGGCCAAGGAACATGCTGATCAAACCATCCAGTTCTGTCCCCCTGAATGTTTGGGTTTAATGCGCCACTCCGACGCCGCATTTGCTAACGCAAAGGCTGAGGCAACTCAAGCAGGGTTCATGGCTAGCTTTGCGCGCAAGGACATCAACCAGGGTCACGACTGCGCATGGTCGCCGGCGTACTGGAAGAGTTTCCGCTTGCCTCGCGTCGTTAGCTCGACGTTGAACGCCGAAGCGCAATCCATGTCGGTGGCAGCAAGCATGCTGGAATGGACCAACCTGTGATCTCTGAAGCATTAGATGGCCCCAGGTTCACTCGTAGTTTGTGGACGGGACTCGGTAATCGGTTATTATAACCCTGTTGGTCACTGACTGTAAATCCTTGTTTGATCACTTGATGTCACAATCATCACCAACTTTGGAAGATCGTAGAACATCCATTGACAGTGTGATCTTGAGGGACAGCATCAGCCGAATGAAATCCAGCCTGAGGTGGATTCCAACAGGCCAAATGCTTGCTGACGCCCTGACAACAGAGTCACCAGAAGCTTTTGATTTGCTTCGCGCGTGCCTGAGATCGACCAGGTACCAGTGAACGCGACCGCCGAAAACAGTTCGCGATCAAGACCGGCTCTCCAACTCCTGCTGCGCAGGAGAGTCATGCATGATGTGTGCTCTAGAGTCTAGAGGGTGTCATTCGCTTGTGAGTGTCATGGAGACACTCTGCATAAGATGAATGCGTATAGGCCTGAAATTCAGTGTATAGTCATATAGTATAGTCTCGTGTCTATTTTCAGCTTGATCTGAGTTCAGCCTTTTTCCTTTTGCTAACCTTGGAAGCAATCACTCTAACCGTATAGCATATTCGTGAAGCATACTCTCGTAGTTGTTCATGCCTTCAACTCATCTTTGGACTGCGGCCAAACGATTGTTGAGCTTGTGGCCCGATTGGAAATCGTGCTAGTTCCTCCACGTGTGTTTGCGCCGAGTGAATCATGGCTGTGAGCAACACCAAACAGCTGTTCACGTTGTCCGAGGCTGAAGAGTGTGTGCGTTTGGTGTGCAAAGCACGCCAAGCAGGTGCATGGAAGTCAATTTGGCAGCGAGTGATCAACATGGAGGACTTGGCTGAAGACTTGTCCTGGGAACCCGTGTCAGGCAAATCCCTAGCTGGCGCCATGACCGGCGGCTTCGTGAGAATGATGATGCTGTCAAGATGACGCCATATGCATCCACCGCCCTTGGCTCAGAGGCGTTGCCTCCACCTATGCCCTTGCCATCAGCTGGCAAGACAACCGAGATGATGGCTCACAGATCGCTCTCCCAGATGGAGTTCTATCTTTGAGCGCTGGGGCCAAACCATGGTCTCGTTTGGAAAATACAAGAACGTCAAAACGTACGCTGAGCTGGCCGAAGGTACCGACCCTGACATGTGTTCGTACAAGAACTACTGTCACAGCCATTTCAAGAGCGGCTCCCGGCCGTGATTCCAGGAAGCCATCTCACGAGAGTGTACAAGGAAAAGTAGTTCAAAGGAGCGTTGATTGCCAACCGCGCTTCCAGGGACATTCATGCTCGAGAAAAAGACCGCCAGGGATGCGGTTTTCAGGTGTGAACAGAAAGTAGCAACGCTCCTATTTACTTGAGCCAAAAGTAACCAGGGTACCACTCATGTTTATGAGGGTCTAGAACTCACCCCACCTGGACACGAGGTGACTTAAGCTTGTGTCCACTTTGAGAACACTATTGCTCACTGTACAGACAATCACGTGACAGCTTTCGCTATCGAAGATCGTCCTGAAAGTGCCTCAAAACCCATCGCCTTTAAATGGCGTTCTACTGCCTCACTAGCTAGTGCTTTTGTACAAATGTCAGCAGTATTCAGCTTCGCGTCGATCTTGAACAGTTCGAACACCTTTTCTGCCAACTTCTCTTGAATCCAGAGAAATCGAGTCTGGACGTGTCTCGACTTTCTGAGTCCAAGGCGGTTGCATGTTCCAAGTGCTGCTGACGAGTCGGTGTAGACGTGGAGCTTTGCGTTGATGCCCCAACTCCTGAACAACTCCTGGGTTGCCATGCCAGAAGCTACAGCTTTCACCAACGCGTAAAGTTCGCTTTCACCTGAAGACAAGCTAACCGTGGACTGGAGGTTGCTCGAGTGGCGAAGTGAACGTCGCCCATAATAGCATACCAGGCCCGTTGTACTCTTGCGAGTCAAGAGACATCCGGCAAAATCGGAGTCTGCATGAACTGAAACGACATCGCTGAACTTTTGCGGAGTGAACTTTTGTACCATGCGCATTGTTCCTTTCAAATATCTGGCAAGACGTTTGAGGTCTCCGAAATCAGCTTCGGTTGGACCTTGCATTTTCCTTGCCAAACACTTGACCGTCTCTGACAAATCAGGGCGGTCCTGAGCTAGGAACGCTGCACGCATTGTGAGAGAACGGTATTGGCTGATCCGATGAGGATCAACAACATCGAGTTCCATCCTCTTCGCCAATGCTTCTGCTGTCAACTTTTCGTTGAGGTCCTTCAGCAAGATCTCTGCATGGCGTGGATCTGGCTCGTAGAAGATGGTTCCTGACCTCTCGTCGAAGCGTACGAGACGGTTCAGGATGCAAAACTCCTGCTTAGCTTCTCCAACACCTATACTTCCGTCAACACGGAGATCATATGCTTCTCTTAATGCCTTTTCGACATGTTGCTGCCATGGACTAACAGCCTTGCCTCCAGCTTCTCGTGAAAGAAGATGGCTGGCCAAGCAGCAGATTTGAATCCGGCTCGGTTCAAAACATCAGTGTAGGATTGCTGCCAAATGTTGGCTGCATCACGCGTGCCATACATGCTCTTCAACAACAGTCCTACCTTGCCTTCTTCTTGATCACCTTCAGGGAGGGTGACAAAAACTTCACGCTGCGCTTGACCGTAAAAATGGGCTCTGCTGATGTCAATCAGCCGAACCTTCAACGGCTTGCGGTTACGCTTGGAAACCTTCAGCGTGACCATCAAAGAAAGCAAAATCTTTAAGGCTTCCAGAGGCGGCATTGCACTAAAGCTTGCGTACTCTGGAATGTGTTCTGCATTGTGGGCTCTCTTGATCTCACGACAAACAAGGCGAGATCTGTAGTTGGGTCTTTCGTTGTCGCCCTTGTTGCGATCAACCCACTTTATTGTGATTGGAACTTTTCCAAACTTTCGAGCATCTTCTGCATCCACTTTCTTGTAGATGCACTGGCGTTGAACCCAGTCCAACTCCTCCTTCCTAGCGGCGGCCACCTTCTCCAAGTCCAACTCTGCACCTGTGTTGGTGTCGTAGACTGGTCCGGTGACTGTCACGTCAGCGGAAGGAAGATGGTCAAAGACCTCTTGCTTTTCATCTATGACATGACTGGAGCGGCATCTGGTACCGGTCCAGCACCTAGCGAGTTCAAAGCTTGGCTGAACTCACCATCTTCAGCAAGTTGGTTTCTCAACGCTTCAAGAATCCCTCGAACCAACAGTGGCGGGTAGACCTGCGCCGATCTTGCCCGACCGTTGATGAGGTTGACGTGTCGGTGCCAAGTCTTGCCTTAAGGCTATTAGAGCATACGCCAGATAGCGTCCTCGCCAAGCGCGGCGAATTTGTCAGCCACCTGGTTTCTTTCTTCACTAGGCCCTTGCCCCACACGTCTTCTGATTCCATTTTCCACCTACACATAGGCCCAGCAACTTCGTAGACACGTGGGTCGTCTCGAAGTTCTTTGATGACTGGTTTTTCCCAGCTACGCGCTCCTTTTGGACGCTCATGCAAAAAGTAGCGGCCTGCGTCCATCTGTGCACGGTAGGCGCGCACTGAAGTTCGCAGATGCTTCTTGCCTTCTTGCAACCTTTGTGACCTGACCGACTGAGGAACATGATTCCGAATGTCGACCAAGTTCTGGAGCTGTGAGAATGGTCCACAAGGAGGTGAACCACCTAAAAGCTTGGGCTTCTCTTTCTCAAGCAGTGAAAACAAATCCTCAATGTGTGAATCTTTGCTCAAATCCCAATGATTTCCGTCTTCTCGCTTGGTCTCAAGGTCGATTGCAAATCCAGGGCGCAATCCAACCAATTGGGCTTGCGCTGAAACTCTTGGCGGTGAAAAGATCTCTGAAACAGTCTTCTGTACGTTGCCCTTCTTGCGGGCATCTCTCAAAACAGAACAAAGACAAACTGAAAGATGTCCTAGATCCATGGTGCCGCTGCCTCCAGATGAAGCGTCTGGAACTGCGAATGGAACTCTTGGCGGCTGAGGATCTGTGCTCCCAGCCGATGGGAGTGGTCCCATTACCACTGCCCCATCATCATCTGTAACTGCGGGTGCAGCTGCTTCACCCTGCATCTGATGACGCAGCTCTTCAATGTCTGCTTCTGCACTTCGCTTTGTCCGATGTCCGCCGGACTTCTGCTTCTTCTTTGGGCTTCCGGGATCTTCTCCTCGATCTTCGAGTTCGCGACGTGCAACTCGTTCAAGTGGTTCTCCAACAGCTTCTCCCGAGGCCATTTCGGCATCAGGCTCTGGAACACCTACCAACGCGGGAACGCTGGCAGCTTCCACCTCTGGCTCGCCAGGCACTCTGGGTTATGGGCTCTACGGCCCGTTCCCATCAACTGTGCCTCACAACCTGGGCACAGTGGGGTGTATCCGAGCTTGTCGATGTCGCTCTTCGTCACATAGAGATTCCTTGGAATCACCTCCTCAACTGGTGGCCTTGTCATTGGCCCCGCAACGACTGGCAGGTCAACTCGAACCTTGCCAGGCTCACGAGCCTGGAGTCTCCAGGGAACTCCCCGGAGTTCACTCCAGTCCTCGTACTTGAACTGATCTTCGGGAGGTCTTCGAGTGATAGTGTTGCCTTTCACTATTCCCCTCGCGGTCATGACGAAGACGTCGTTGTTGCGCAACCCTGTGCCAACGTACATCCCCGTTGAAACTCTTGGTGCAAGATCATGTCGTCGACCATCACGAAGTGGCCTTGGCCTGAACAAGATGTGTTCGCCGAAGCTCACTAAAGGAGTCCTCCACTTCTTTCCGAAAGTTCTTTCATAGGGAGTCTTTCCATCTGGCCCAATGCGAAGCCGGGTCAGAAGATATGCGGCGTGCCGTGGCAGCCACATCATGCATGGATGACTTGGCTCAACCTCGAACCCAAGTCGTTCCTGCAGGTCAGATAAGATGGCCCTCACCTGACGCTTGAGCTCCCGTACACCGACCTCGATGTACCCGTTTGCTTGATGATCTTCCACTGGTGCTTCAACCACGTGAATCTTCAGCTTACTTTCCTCCTTTACTTTGCCTTTCAGAGCAAGGATGGCCGGCTCTTCAAAACAAGCTCATTGAAACCTGTCTCATTGAGGCAAGCCTTCAACCATACTACAGAAAACAAATCTGCCCCTTTCGATGGAACCACGTTCGCCCAATAACGACCCGTCTTGTGACACTTCACAATCAAGCACGGCAAAATGCCGTCGCTCTCCGAGTCGCTTCTCTTTTCCTGCCCTGCGTTCATGTAGCAGTAATCGAGTGAACATGCGGAATCCTACCCTCTTCGTCCTGAGCTGCAAGTCCACGCGGATGTCGCGGACCCGTTACGCGGGCCCTTTGGCAGTGGGTGCACCAGCTCCGATGAACAACATGCCCAGCAGCACGATGTTCCTGTACCTCTTGAGCCGTAGGATCCGCCGGTGACCTCTTTACGATCACCTGCGCTTGCTCCTCACACCCGATTGGGAGGCCCGCCACAAGAGTCGGAGCCTTCCTTCGATCCGGGCGCAATCCAAAAGTCCATGAGGTAGATCCCATTGTGCATTCGCACCGGAGTCATCCCCCCATCCTTCTTGTAGTGCTTTCCCACGAAGGCTGAATACTCCTTTCCAGCCTTGGAGTCCTTCGGGATCAGCAGTCCGCCATGGGCTCCGAGCGCAATGACTGTGGTGATGCTTCGCCACCTTTGCTCCCGAGGCCAGGGTGCGGTGAACGCCTGTGACCCAGCCTTCCAAAATCTTTGAGCTCCCATTGGCGTCCGTCCCACGAAGGACAACTCCGCCTTCATCCGCCAGCGACTCAGCCGACGCGGTCTTGTAGCTGATGTCCCGCGGCGGCGTCTTGGCATGTCCCTCCAAATTGAGGTCTGAAGGGATGGCGGTGGCTGCAGCTCCCGTGTCCAAGTTCACCACGATCCGCTTCCAGCCATCGCGCTCCTCAACGACATGTGGCTCTCCGAACGACGCGTTCGGAGGTGCCGAGAACGAATTGAGCTCGGAATCCGATCGCTCTTCATCCGTCTCATTCGGCTCTGAACCCGAACCATGGACTTCGGGCACCTCCTCTTCTTCGTCCTCACGCCAGTTGTTGTACTGGTCGTCCCAACTGTGGCGTCGCTGCCGTGTGCGCTCGGCCTCACGCTTGGCCTGACGCTTCCACTCCTTGCGTGCCTCACGCTTGCGCTTGTAGTAGTCCTTTCCGCGGATGCGGGGCTCAGCTGCCTTGCGGGTCGGTGGCCGCTCATGCAAGCACTGCCTTCTGGTCGTCCGGGAACTGCTGGAAGGACTCGCGTTCCTTCCGGCTCACCCTCAAGATCCTGGAAGCTTGTTTTGGGAAGCTAGTTTTGGGAAGCACACCTGGAAGCCTCTAAAACATGGCTTCTTGGATCTTGCAAAAAACTAGCTTCCAGGAACTCCAAGAAGCACTTCTTGGAAATCAAAGAAGCGCTTCTTGGAGCTCCAAGAAGAGCTTCTTGAAGTTCACAGCCCAGCTGTTTTTCACCATGGCATGGTGTGTGAAGGTGTGAAACTTAGGTGAAAAGCTGCCTTACACAGGCTGCCTTTGAGGTGCCTGCCTGCCTTGCACAGGCTAAATGGCTGCCTTGCTCAGGCTGTGTGAGCGCCAAGCCATGGCTGTGTGCTCATGAAAGCTAGCAGGACTCTTTCAGATTCCAGTCCTACATTTCGGTGACCACCTCTCCTGGTATAGAATCCTTGGAGGGTGGACCCAAAGGTCTCATCTCTATAGGTCCAGGTGTCCTTTGGACACAATCCTTTGGTGCGCACATCGTCTAAAATGTGCTGCAGAAGGTGGCACTTTGGTTTGGAATGCCAGCTTTGGTCATCATCTGCTGCAGCAAAGCAAGCTTCCAGTGCCATGTACTGGCTCAATAATTTCTCACCATTGGCAACCAGGCCTGGTGGGTCAAAGTTTTCCAATGCTTTGTACATTTCTGTACAAAATCTGGCAACATTGTACACCGCCTTTTGCAACATGTTGCCTTTGCGCAGGCTCTTTGCCTTGCACAGGCTCTCCAGCCACAAGGCAAAGTGTCTGATATCATTGGCTTTGGCATCCAGCTCAGCCACTCTTTTTGGCTTTTTGATGTCCAAAAGAGTTAGCTTGGCTAAGCGCTTATCCCAAGGAACTTGGAATTTTGTATAGAGTTCCTGGATGTCCTTCCATAAGTTCTTAATTTGCTCGTCTTTGTTTTTGCCATACTCTGGCAGAAGGTGGGAGAGGACCTGGCCACAGATGAGTGCGCCAAAGCCCTCATCCACAGTGTGCATCCAATCAGGAGGATGAACATTGTGGTTGGTAAAGCCAGGCAGCCTGAAGATTGCAGCTTGCACCTTGCCCCTGGATCGCACTGATTCCAAAAATTGCGCCTTGCTCAGGCTCTTTTCCATCCTGTCTCCCCTGCCCCATTCCTTCCACTGGTTAGGTCGACAGGAGCACCTCCAGCACATGCCTTCCAACACATTGAACTGAGGCACCCCCAGCCATTTGCAAAAGAAATCCCAGTCACCTCTGATGTGCACTAGGGCACATTTACCTGGCATGTTTTGACCTGCCTTATCCAGGCTAGTTTTCTCCTTGGGAGAAAAGGGGGAGCCATCATGCCTGGTGCAGGGGTGTTTGCCTTTCCCCAGGCTCTCTAGGGACCATGCAATGATGGACCAGATGGCTTCAATGGTCTCTGCACCACAATTGTATTGGGCATCAAGGCAGCATATTGGGATCCTGACACTTGCCTTCTTCAGGCTTCCAGGCAGATTGAAAGTTAGAAAATCTAATGTGGATTGGTTCGTCCTGCCTTGCACAGGCACTCCATCCCCATGGATGGCCAAAGGGAACATGCCTTGCACAGGCTCCTTCCAGGCTGCACACACCTTCGACAATTCTGCATACAAAAAAGTACCTGGTGCAGGCATGCCTTCATTCCAAGTGCCTTCTAGTGCCAAATACTGGCTCATGACCTGGTGTGGCAGCAAAAATGGAATTGATGCAGTTTCTGTTTCCTTTTTCTTCCTATTCCAAACAGGAATGGTTGCCCAATACAATTCACCCCAAACTTGGCTTTGCCTCTGCCACCTTCTGAATGACCTGGCTGCGTTGGAATAAGCTTTGCCTTCCTCAGGCTCATCTTGAGTGGCACTGTGTTGGAATGGATGCTTGAAGTCCAGGCCTGCCTCTGTTGCTTGCTCCATCAATTTTCGAGATTCTTTTGAATTTAGTGTGTTTGTGTTTTGTAATCTCATGAGAGATGTTCCAAAGATATCTTCTTTTTCTTTTTGATCAAAACTTGGGAGGCAGGCACCTCAAATGGCTCCTTCTTTCGTTTTGGTGCTGACATTGCCTTGCGCAGGCCCCCCAGAAAACATAGGCACCATATGCATGTCCTATACCACATTGGGTACTGGTGTGCTGATAATCCAAAAAGCTGCTGCTCAACAGATACAAACTCATACCAGATAATCCCAACAGCACTACCCCCTAACAGCTGTGCAGTTTTTTTTCAAAAACAGTATGGGCACACTTGGCTCCATATCATCCAAAAAAGCGATGTTAGCCTTGCACAGGCTCTCACAGGCAAGAGTCAATTGCCTTGCGCAGGCCGTCAGCTAGAGATGCCTTCATTTCTTGCCCAAAGCTTGCTGGGTCCAACTTTCTTGTTGGCAGCCTTCATATAGTCCTCAATTCCTTTCTTGTCCTCTTCCATCTTCTGGATGAGTGTTGCGCCTTCTTCAGGCTCCACCTCAGGCATGCTGGAGTGTTGGTTCATGACCTTGTCCATCCATTTCTCCTTTTCATCAGTCCATTCTTCGATGGTCTTCTGCACTGATTGGAGCACATTGGGAGGGACCAAAAGCTGATTCTTTTCAGCCTTGCACAGGCTTGCCCTGAACATTTGGAGCTTGTCCAAGCCTGAGCTCAAAGAAGAAAAAGCCTTTTTCAGGCCCTGATAAGCCTTCTTAAATTCCAAGCCCAGGTCTGTGCCTTGTTCAGGCTCAGGTGGGGGTGCTGGCAAAGGCTTGGGGACCTTCCTCCCCACAGTCAGCTGCTGAGGCTGATCGACCCTGAGGGCTGACTCCACCTTGCTGAAGTGGTCATCATCTAGATCATCCACTGTCTGCTTTGCCTTAGTCAGGCTCTCATTGGTGTGCACCTTCAGGCTCACAGTAGTAGTATTGCTTGATGCCCTTGGCTGCCCACAAAGGGTTTTCATGGTCCCTCTCTTGCAAACCCTTGACAGCATCATTGGCCAAGGCATCGAAGTCAGGGTGGCTCTCATGCACACCCTCTTTCTTGGCCACATCCCACTTTGTAAGCCAGCCCTCTTCAGAACCAGACACAGTGGCTGCCTTTTGCAGGCTCTCTTTGTGGACCTCTTTTTTGGCCACATCTGGAGAAAGTAAAAACACATTATAGTAAAACTCTCTCTTTTGTTCTTGGCTTTTGCAAACTTCGAATGCCTTCTTCAGGCTCCCTTTGCCCTTTTTCTGCAGCTCCAACATTTGGTACCTGGCATCTTGCCAAGTCTTTTTGCTTGGCGCTGGCAATTTATCAGTCTCTTTGCCTTTTCAGGCTTTGAGCCCTTAGCCCTTTTGGCTGGGGCTGGGCTTGCTGGCTCAGCTTTGACACTTGCCAAGCCTTGCTCAGGCTCTGCCTCCAGGGAAGATGCAGGCCTTTTCCTAGCCATGGATCTCCAAAGCCAAGCTGCAAGTTGAGAAGGTTTGCTGGTGCTGTGGAAGTGTATGTGGTGCACGCAGTCTGTGTTCTGTGGTGAAGTGTCAAGGTGCTTTGGTGTTGGAAATTGTCACCCTTTTGGGTGGTGTGCTGAGCCAAAAATTGAGGTGAACAAGAAAAAATCAAACTAAAAAGTTTAAAATTTAAACTTTTTTCAAAGTTTTATGTTGCCTTTTAATTTAAAAGGCAACATAAAAAGTTTGAAAAACAAAAAGTTTAAATTTTAAACTTTTTATGTTTTTTGGTGGTTTGGGAACCCTGGTTGGTGTGTTTTGGAAACCATGGTTGGTCCAGACACCCCCCCCTTCCCAGTGCCAGCCTTTTTTTCTTTCGACTATTCAGCTGGTTGCTGGGTCTTGCGCCAAGCACAAAGCCTTATTAAGGCTCAAGCCTTGCTCAGGCTCATTTGCTGTCATGGATGCAGCCTTATTCAGGCTCAAGCCTTGCTCAGGCTCATTTGCTGTCATGGATGCAGCCTTATGCAGGCTCAAGTTCGATGTACCACTACGCATCAAAAAAGGGTTTCTCCTTTCTCTTCTTTTTATCCTTTTCTTCTCCCTCCTCCTCCTCTCCCCCTTCTAGTTCTTCATCTTCTTCTTCTTTTGTTTTTTGGCCTTGCTCAGGCCCAGCTGAGCTTTGTGCTGTTGTTTCTTGGCCTTGCTCAGGCCCAGATGAGCTTTGTGCTGTTGTTTCTTGGCCTTGCTCAGGCCCAGCTGAGGTTTGTTCTTTGCCTTGTTCAGGCTCAGGTGGAGCAGAAGGCTCTTCAGTTGGTGAATATGAATATGATTGGCTGGAAGCATTTGAGCCTTTCCCAGGCTGACCCAGGTTTTCCTTTGGAAGGGTCCTGGGGGTTCCCTTGTTCCTTGGGCCCTGGCTCTTGGACCTTGTCCTTTTGCCATGGCCTTTGCCAGGCCCTTTGGAGCGAGTTCTTTCATTTTTGCTTTGTTCAGGCCTTTGCCTTTTTTCTTTTGGCGTGCCACCAGCTGACAAATAAGCTTCCCTGGCCATGTCGACAAGAAGTTTCATCTCTTTTTTGATGGCCTTCATGTCGACCTTTTTTGGCATCAGCTCAGGTGGCACTGGCTTGCCCTCCCTTTGAAGCTTCCTTCTTGCAAGCCTGTTTGCATCAGCTTGCTTGCCCCTCATGCACCATCTATCAGGTGTGAGGGGCACATCATCTGGACTGCCTTGTTCAGGCTCAGTGTTGGGGCTTGCTGGCTCAGTGGGGGTGTGAGATTGTGGAGTTGGAGGAGCGTACCATTGCTCTCTGTACCAACTCTGCTTCCTACCATCCCACCAAGAGGCAGCCCAACCTCTTTGCCAGCCTTGTGCAGGCTCCCACCAGCCTTGCCCAGGCTCTGGCCCCCAAGATGACCAACTGCCTGATGCAGATGAAGAGGATTGGGGGTTGTCAGGCCCAGCTGACCACCAAGTGTCCTGCATGCCTTGCTCAGGCTCTGGGAGTTCTGTGGCCTGCTCCCACCCATAGCCCTCCATGTTTGGGAAGGTGCCAGTAGGGAGGCGCTTCATCTACCTCCCACTCATCCTCCCAAGCGCACACAGCTGACTCACCAGCTATGTAGGCACCCAGAGTCCAATCATCTTGGATTGCCTTATCCAGGCTCTCCTCATCCTCTTCATCCAGAGGAAACCATTTCCCTTTCAAGGAGAGGTAGTACCTTTTGCCCTTGTACTCCCTCACCCTCCACCACTTCAAACCGCCTTGTGCAGGCTCAAGGAAGGCCATTGAGAGCAAAGCCTTATTCAGGCTCCAGCTGGTGGCAGGTGGCATCAAACATGCCACCAGCAAAGCCTTACACAGGCTCACCCACAGCAACCCTGTGGCCATGGCTCCAGATCCACCTAAAGAGGTGGCAGTCTACACTGTAGTGTCTATAGTTTGTGAAGTGGTATATGATGTGTGCTGAAGTTGTGGTTGTATATGGAGCTATGCTGTGAAATTGTGAAATTGTATGAAGTTTGTGGGAAGTTGTGAAAGCATGACTTAATTATGTGCCTTAGCTGGGTGCCCTTGTGTGACTTAAAGTTGTGCATCCTTATTGTGACTTGTGTAGTTTGTGTAGTTTGTATTTGGCTGTGTGTTGGAGAATGCTTGGCTGTGAGTTGGTGTGTGTGTGTGGTGGAGTGTTGGTTGGTGTGCTGGGGAATGCAAATCTAGATCCAAAGAAACAGTTGCACCCCTAGCTTTTGAGCCAACAGCAACAGATTAACCTCTGTGTTTGTGTGTGGACCTAACCAACTGAGGTGAACCCTTGACCTAACCGACTCACCCTAGTCTTTTTTTATCAAAGAACTGTAGCCTGTTTCAGGCTGTTGGGTGAAAATGAAAATTTGCAAAACAAAACACCTATTGCTTTGCCTTGCGCAGGCTTGAAATGCACTGGTTTGGCTGTATCATGCCTTGTTGGTTTGGCTGTATCATGCCTTGTGCCGGCTGGAATATGTTGTCCCTAATCCACATCTATGGCACACTTGAGCAAATTATTCTTGATCTGCACAAGTTCTGCCTTGCTCAGGCCCTGCTGGTGCTGTGCTTTGTCCAGAAGTATCTGCATCAGTCGGCTTTGCTCTGGGCCCTTTTCCATGTTCAAATTGACCAGGCATTGTGGCTTGCTTTGGTGGTTGTCTCTTGCGACAATGTATGCCTTTTTGGCTGCAAAGGTTGCTTTCACCCAAGAAAAATTCCCAGAAGCTTTCCAGGCCCCATGCTCAGCCATTTGCACAGCTGGCCTTGCACAGGCCCTAACAGGCTCTGCAATGCGTGTTTGCCTTGCACAGGCTTTGGGTGAAGCTGCAGGTTTTTTGTTCCCTGCTGGCTTCCTCAGCACAACTGCATTTTGTAAAGGGACACCTGCTATCAGACTAGGAATGCTTGATGCCTTGCCCAGGCTCTGCAGGCTCTCACCAGATTCACTGCTGATGTCCAAGACACCAGCATCCCTTGCAATCTTTATGGGTGTGCTCTTTTTGGCTTGTGGAGATTTGGAAGTCAGTCTCCTCTTGATGCCTTGCACAGGCTTGTCATTCGCCTTGCCCTCTGCAGCATCTCCAAAAATTGCATGCATAAGGGCAAGAACTCCTGGATGTGTCTTCTCTCCAGTCTTCAAATTTTTCCATTTTTTGACCAGCCATTTCTTCACTTCATGGATACAGTTTGCAATCATTTTGGCCTCGCTTTGCTGCAGCCTTTTGCAGGCTCCAAAAAAATATTTCTTTCACCTGAGTCTTTTTCAAATCTCTTTTCAGGAAGACACTTAAAAAGATTCTGTGCCTTACACAGGCTTGCTCAGGGTCAGCACTCCAGCTTTGGGGGTCACAAGTCTCCAGGTGTGCCCTCACAATAGCAATCTCTTTCTGGTAAGTGCCTTGCTCAGGCTCCACAGGCAAAACTGCTGCCATGGCAATGGAATGAAGAAAGCTGTGCTTTGCTTGCTTTGCTGGCTTTAGCGTATTGTATTTGATTCTTTATGTAGTGGACATACAGTATATCCAAGAAGACCTTCTTGGAATCCAAGAAGTGCTTCTGAGAAGTGCTTCTTTGACCTTCAAAGCAGTGCTTCTTGCTTTTTTGCATGCAAAAAGCTGGAAGCTAGTTTTCAAAGCTGCTAGAGCATCAAGAACCTTCAAAGAAGCTAGGTTTTTGATCTGCTAGGCAAGAACCCTTGTTTCTCAAACCTAACTTCCAACATGTTCAGAAGCCACAAAACTCAGCTACCAGCCACTTTCTAAAGCTTACAGGATCTTCAGGGCAAAGGCACGGCTTCATCTCGACGCTCGATCGGCTTCGACTTGTCCTTGCGATCGTCCACAACCTCAGTCTCCACATCGGCGCTGAGGCCATCGAGATCCTTGCGCTTCTTGCCGGTTCCTGGCGCGTTATGCTTGGAGCGCCACTTGTCGTCAAGTTCAAGCTTCTGTGACACTCGATCGACCACACCGCTTCGCCGGTCCAGGATTGCCCGACGGCGGCCTTTCTCGTTCTTCCAGGCGATGTGACGCGGCTTGCCTGCTGCCACATCAGCATAGTACCTGGAGTCGTGAAAGCTCTGGTCGCGCACGTTGTCCTCGGTGATCTTGATCGACTGGCGAGGCGTGCATGTCACGCTGGAGCTCCTTCTTCTGCTTCTCCAGCTCGGCCTTCTTCTTCGGGTCCTCTTCAGTCTCGATCTCTGAGGAGAGGTTCGATGCAAGTGCGGATCGAAGCATCCCCAATGCACCGCTGTGGTGAATCCGGAGTTCGCCGGCGTTGCATCCGACTTCGAATCCGGGGCCTTTGGCTTGGCCTTCACCTTCGATGGCATTGCCTTCACCTTAGGCTTCTTCTCCTTCTTCTCGGACCCTTCGCGCTCGCGCTTATTCGCTTCGCGCTCCTCCGCGGATTCCATCGCCTTCACCCCGGGAGGATAGGCCGGCTCACGAGGGCGGCGCTTGTCTGGCTTCTTCCGAGAGACTCCTTCTTGGAACGCACTCGCCTCGGCGGCGCCGACTTAGGCTTTGCGGTCTCGTCCGCGAGCTTGAGGAATTCCTTCCTGCTCTCAGTGGTGCTTGCGCTGCGCTCGCGATGCCTGCTCTTGCTCCTGTCGCGGCGCTTGTTCTCGCGGATGATGCGCTCCGCCTCCTCGTCAGTGGATTCGCGCTTGACCTTCTTCTTGGGTGAACGTCCGCGTTTCGGCGATCGCGAACGCTCCTTGGGAGGATCCCGCGAATCACGCTCACGGGTCTCCTTCTCTTCCTGGCGCTTGAGCTGATCACGCAGCTTGTAGTTCTCTTCGATCAGCCGCATCATCACATCCACTGACCGATCAACACAGGATCCAGCTCCGGAGTCAGCAAGTGAGGACCTGCCTTGGCCTTCAACCGGCATGCGATTGAAATCTTCAGCCGTGCTTCATGGCAGTCTTGAGGTCCATGTCGAGGTGAACCCTATCGTAGGAAGGCTTCTTTTGAGCCTCCTTCGACTCCTCTTTCTTTGAAGCTGGTCGCTTCCCTAAGTCTGCTGATTACCTAAATTTACTAAATTAGTAAATTTACTAAATTGATGAAGTGTAAATGTAAGATTTGAAGGAATCTATGAAGTTCATCAAAAGTTCTTCAAATGTTCTCCAAAACTTCTTCAAAACTTAGTTGTGGGTAAGCAATGCTTACTTGTGTCCAAGGTTCTCAGCTATGATTTTTTGCTCAAAATCAAGTCAACTTGTACTTGTGGGTTACTTGTGGCCCTGGTTCTCATGTATGACTTTTTGCTTGTGGATGACTAGTGTCCAAGGTTTACAAGTAGGACTGTGGAGCATACTAGTACTTTGGCCAAGGTTCTCATGTATGACCTTTACTTGCAGAGCCAGAGACACCAGAGAAGGTGAGCGACCAGGAGGAGGAGAAGTCAGAACCAGAGAAGGATGCAGATGAGCAGGGGGAGATGGAGAACCAGACAGAAGAGGAGGAGAAAGAAGAGCGCAATGAGGAGGACAGAAGCAGAGAAGAGGGCAAAGAATGTGGAGGCAGAGCTTACAGAACCAGAGGAGGGCCAGGGAGATGAGGGCAAGGGGTCATCAGAATCATCGATGTCGCCCAGGATGAAGAGGGAGGATGGGTCAACATTTGTACATTCATGATTCATATGCGTCTTGTTATTGTACTTGAGGTGTAGATCTCAGGTGGAGCTGTATGTGAGATTTGCTTTTAAAAATAGACCCACTCTTTGTAGGACTTTGTTTGGAGTTGTACTTGAGGAAGACTTGATTTGATGAAAGCATTGTGTCTTGAGCTGCAGTTGAGATGTCCATGTATGTAATCACTGTTGTTCCTGTCAGGTTTGCGAAGAAGACGAAGCTCCTCAGCCAAATCTACAGGGGAAGCTGACCCATCTCTGTGAGTATGAAAAGTTGCGCTTGAGCTGTAGGTGGTGTGAGAGGTGTTCAGGGATGATAGATACTGTAGGCTGGGGGGCTCTTCCCACTGTCAGCTTTGAACAGAGCTCTCAACTGGATAACAGTCTTGGGTTGTGAGGGCCTCAAATTGTACTTGTGTATTTGGTTAACTTGTACTTGAGGAGTTGTACCTGAGCCTACTTCAGTCTTACTTGTAAACCTTTGACTTGTTCTTGTACTTGAGGATTTTTTGTGAATCTTTGATGAATTTTGATGAAATTTTGGTGAACTTTTGATGAATTTTTGATGAACTTTTGATGAATTTTGATGAAATTTTGATAAACTTTTGATGAACTTTTGACGAATTTTTGATGAACTTTTGATGAACTTTAAAAGTTCAAACTGATGAACTTTTGATGAACCTTTAAAAGGTGAGTGATGAACTTTTTAAAGTTCATCAAAAGTTCATCAAAAGTTCTTCAAAAATTCAAAAGTTCATCAAAAGTTCTTCAAACATTCAAAAGTTCCATCAAATTTTCATCAAAATTCAAAAGTTTTCATCAAACTCATCAAAAATTCATGAAAATTTCCATAAAAATCGAGAACAACAACATGTGGATCAACTCTTGGGGAGCAGTCTAGGTTTGGAAGGGTTTCTCACATTGTACTTGTGTGATAGGTTAACTTGTACTTGAGGAGCTGTACTTGAGATAAGGTTAACTTCAATCTTACTTGTGACTTGTTCGTGTACTCGAGGACTTGTACTTGAGCTCTTTACCTGTGACAAGTGATGCGCTTGAGTTTGTCCATGTCTTGGTACTTGTGCCTTGTGATTGTACATGTGACGCCACTTGAAGAGACTCAGGTATGGGTTTAGGAAGCTTTGCTTCATGACAGCTGCTTTGTGGTTCACAAGTGTGTGGACTCATAGTGTTTTTGGCCTCATGAGCCAGTCCAATGTGCATGAAGAGATTGGTGAGACTGAAGATCTCTTGGCTGCTTCTCAGGAGGGAGATGTGGCTAAGACACCATCGAAGGCCTTGAAAAGGCCAGCCACAGCAAAGCCAAAAGCTCAAGGAAATGCTAAAGGAAAGCCTAAGATCAAGGCCAAGGCAAAGGCCAAAGCGGCTTCAAACATGGGTAAGAACAAGAAGGTAAAGGATGGTGACAAACCAACCTTGAAGCGACCAGCTGCTGCTGCAAAAGCAGAACCAAAGAAAGGACAGGGCTCTAGTTCCAAGGGGGGAAGCTGTTGGGCAAAGGCACTGGACAAGGAGGAGGAGGAGGAGGAGCAACTTGAGGAAGAAGAGCTGGAGCATGACCGATCAGGGTGAGGAATGTGAAGTCAACAAGAAGGACAAGAGCAAGGACGCCAAGTTCAAAGTTACTTGCGCAACGCCAACTTCCAAGTAAAGGTGCTGCTGTTCTCAAGTAAGAGAGGGTTGGCTCAAGTAAAGGCAGTGGTGAATCTCACGTAAAACAAGTGTGGTCTCAAGTATGGTGGTGCTCTTTTTTGGATGAGCCTACAATGATCACTGATTTTCTTCAGGAAACCAAAACTTTTTTTATAAAAAACACTGCAAAAGAAGACATGAAATCATAGTCAAAAATTTACTAAATGACCTAAATTGATTTACTAAATGACCTAAATTAATTTACATGAAACCTAAATTAATGTACTTTACAAGTTACGTAAATTTGTGTAAATTTGCCTTAGTCAATCAAAAAATTACCTAAATTTTGTCCAGTGTAAATTTAGGTAATCAGCAGACTTAGGGTTGCTGCCCATATTGGATCGGGTGCGATGGAGTGCTCCCAACACCAACGAATTTCCTTCTGGGTATGAGCCTGGGTCTTCGGTCCAGTCGCCGTGCCAACCCGAATCCAGCCTGCTCCTCACCTTCTGGTTCCTTCTCAGCCTCGACACTTCCTATGGCTTTTCCTCCTTTGCCTTTTCCTTTTCCACTTCCTTTCTTTCCTCCTTTCTTGCCTCCTCCTTTGCTGCCTCCTTTACCTTTCGGGGAACCTTTTGAGCCTTTTGGTCCGGAGGGCGGGCTGCCCTTCGGCCATTTGCCTTTAGAAGTCCCTTTGGAGTTCGCTTTACCTCCGCCGGGAGCCCAACACTCAGATTTGTAGTGTCCGAGCTTACCACAGTTGCGGCGCGTGGCATTCTTCTTCTTGTCTCCGCCTGCAAGTGCGCCTATGTCCATGGGCTGTGGCCCATTGTAATCCGAACTGTAATGACCGCCACCGGACTTGAGCTTCAGTCCAATGCGCGTCTCCAAATACGTGGAGAGTTCCTTCCGGACTTCAAGGTAGTTTGAGAAGCGTGCTTGGTTGAGTTGAAGATGTCGTTCAACCTCAACCGGACAAATAGACTCCAAGATGGAGATCTTAATGTCCTCGTCCAAAGCTGGTCTCGAGCCATCAGCCTTTCGCCGATTCTCGTATTGTCGAACCTGGTCGTCCCAGTTCTCAACAGCTGCGCTCAACTCCTCACAACCTTGTTGCAACGGTTCGGACTCAACACCGAACGAAGCAGTGCCCTCCGACGACCTCCAGTCGAAGGATCGAACCGCTTGCACAGTCGCCTCCAAGCTTCTAATCCTTTACCCTTACCTGCGCTTCTCACGAGCGTGAATGCCTCTTTCTCGCAAAGGGTTTGGAGAACAGCGTAAAGTGTGCATCTTTTGATTCCAGGTCTGGTATTGTCTCCTGTTCCGGAGTAGTCTCACCAAACTCGGCCTTCGTGGATTTGGATCTGTTTCATCTTCTGCCCAAGCCATCGCTTGGCCGAAGTCACCGTGAACGGACTCAACAAAAGCTTCCAACCGGATCTTCCATTGGAGGAAATCCGAGTTACCATCAAAGTTGCTTGGCTTTGCCAAGCCGCGGTTGTCCACCAGAGTCAACTTCTTATCTGGCTTCTTGGACGGTTCCAGGATGGCCTTCTGCGTGTTGACCGTCTCCTGCAAAGCTGCCTGCATAGCCCCTGTACTCTGAACCGCTTGGAGCCTGTTGTTCAAGCAACTCATTCCTCAAGGTCACCAGCTGGGCCGCGATCTGCTCGAGGGTAGCCATTACTGGTCAGCTGCTCCCGGTCGAGTCAACCGAGAATTCAACAGCCATTGCCTGAATTCCTGGCTGGCAATCAGGTCTTGGAGATGATGTCCCAGGTATCCGAAGATGCGTTGAAGCCTCCGAATCCTGAACAGCCGATTAATCAACCGGCGCCACAACCTCAGTACAGTACCCTCACAGCAGCCTGATCCCTTCGCTGGCACAAACGAGTCCGAAGGGTTTCCCAAAGGGTGAACATCTACCGGAGTCGCACCGAGCGCTCCGCTACCATGAACAGAAAGTAGCAACGCTCCTATTTACTTGAGCCAAAAGTAACCAGGGTACCACTCATGTTTATGAGGGTCTAGAACTCAAATCAAGGTGCGAGCTACCAACATATATATATATAAGTGCAAAGGACTGCGGACTACAGAAGAACGGATTTATGAAGCTTTATGAACAAGAGTATTTATATACGTGAGGAGTAGCTTCTGGGACCACTTCCGTCTGCTACTGCTGTAAAGTAGATGAATGTCAAGAGACCTACATGTGGTCGCACACCCTGCGTCAGAATTGTGTATATATATATATACATTATATGTATTTATGTAACTGGGGCTCAGAAAGCGGCTTGTTGAAATGAGAACCATCGCTGAGGGAATCACTCATCACCTTCAGACACCTGCGGCGCAAAGTCGCTGGCAGCATCTGGACTTCCGCCTTAGGTTCTGCAGTGTGACATACTGTCACCTCAGATTCTCAGATGTCTTTGGAAATCCAAGCCGTCAAATACTCCACAATAAAAAAGACCTTCAAATCCAAGCCACTGCGGCACAGCTTCCGGAAACTTCGAGTGGCAGCAATGCGTCGATAGGCTTGCTCCTGAAATGTAACAGAAACAAGAACTTAATGTGGAAAATGTCACAACCAAGATGTCTTGATGCGGAAAACATCTTGGTGGCTTCAGTGTTGCAAACTGATCTCCCACGGAGCCACTTGGGCCATGTGACGGCCATGCGCGGTTTCTCGGTTTCTCTGGCAAGTACAGTCAGACACACCAGCCTGCCATCGCTGCTGCCGCCTGACCATCACCTGATGCATGGCTTGCTGCAGGGCTTTCAATGCTCAGGGAACCATTCTAGCGCCAATCTGTTCAAGCTCTGACCTGTTGAATCAAATATTGATATCGGCCATGAACAAACCATCCCTTTTGTCCATAAATGTAGAGTAGATTTTGGGCCTCTAGGTTTGCTTTCAATGCAAATATGTCTGAGGCCATCGCTAGTAGGTTGGAGGCCATCGCTATTAATATAGGTGTCTAAAAGTTTACTTAATGTGATCATCGTCGATCCACCTGCTCCTGGCGCTCTTCCCAAGAGAGCGAGCGTGAAGCTGAAGTCTTTGGCGCCCTGGGCAGCCGAGCTCAAGCATGGGTCAAACTGTTGGGTAAAGACCGGTGTGGGTCTATATGCGCTCGATGTTGGAATGTGCAGCAGCTTTCCTTTGAAGGGTCATCCAAGATGCTCAATGGGCGCACCACACTGACCATGTCAAACATCGGTCGAACCGCACTGACCGCACTGACAACCTCTCGGGCCCGGAGCGCCTCTTTGGCGGTTTCTGCCTATCCTTCGCCGCACAGCCAGCCATTCCCCAAGGTGGTTGCTACGTCATTTTGGGTAGGGGATTCCAGATAGATCCAAAGGATCTCCTATGCAGCAATGCATGCAAGTGTGGAGGGGGATCTATGCTCCACTTTTTGCAAGAGCAGCGTAAACGGGGATCACCCAGAGTCGAAATTGCAAGTCCATGTGCGGGATGGTCGATTCTCACCCTCTTCTAGATTTGTAACTGAACTTTTGTCCCGCATTTTGTAGTAAAGAACAAAACGTTGCTGTTCAGACACACAAATTGATAAGGACTGTCATCCAAAGCTTCAAGGACTGCGTTCTGAAAGTTGGATGGGTATGGTTTCTATCCAAAATACACCAAACCACATATGGACGGTCTTGAAGGAAGAACTCCTGCGCTACCGACGGAAAAAGGGAAAGTTTCACAGCGTGTACGGTGACATTAATACCAACTGTGGAGCTGCAAGTCCTTCAGCTCTCGCTGCCGTCGGTGCACAAGCATGGTGTCGACGGTGACCGACTGCAAGAAGCACAGGAAGATAAAAGAAATGGCGGGGCATGTGCAAAGTGGTGGAAATCTGCTCAGTGCCACTGCGGGCTGTAAGTTGATTCACAGTCTTGACGTGAATTGCATTCACAAATCAGGCTCCAAGGATTCCAGAACAAAACGCACTTTAGGAAAGCGTTTCGTCAACGGTGTTGAAAGCAAGACTGTTTCCAAAGTGATTTCCAAAGCTTGAAGTAGTCTGAAGCAACATATGAAGCCAAAACAGCACATTCCACCCCATGCCTCACCAAGCCTGCAGCTGGCTTGACATTCCATCATTGTGAGGAAAGTATGTATGTATGTATGTATGTATGTACTTTTCTAAAGGTGTCTTTTCCATCTGCTGAGGTCTGTGTGCCGTTTTTGCAGGGCGGCGCTGCCGTGGACCAGGTAGGGCAGGTAGCCTTGGAAGTAGTCCACCTCCATCACGGCATCTTCTTCTTTTGCCTCAGTGTCCTCTTCAGAGGGACAGTGGAGGTCTGAGCGCTTCCTTGTGTGGTTGGCTGCAACTCTTGCAGCTGTTTCCCCTTCTCCTGCTAGTTGGCTAGTTCATGGCCTGTGCAGGGATGGAGGGCTCGGTGCCAAGCTCTGGTGAGGTATGGAGTGTCTTCAGCCTTGGCCGGCAGTTGGTGCACTGCCTCAGTGGATGCCGATGCTTGGCTTCTGGCCTGAGTGACTTGCCTTTTGAAGATGTCTTGGATGGGTGGTGAGCCACGAAGCCCCGCCTTTGCACTCCTTTATGAGGGCAGCGGAGCTGATGATCCTTTGCTGCCTATCCAAGTGTAGTTGGAGTCCACAGAGCTTGCGTGAGATCTTGTCTCCCTTCTGCCACAGATTGTGGCTGCTGTCCTTGGTGGCCGATCGTGTATGCTTGGCCGATGCATGCACTGGCAATGAAGGTTTGGAACGCCGCCTCATTGGTTCTTTTGTGGATATTGATGCCGAACTTTTGGCACTTGAGGTAACCAGTCATCTCCTCAAACAGGCGCTTATCCACGGCTGGTGCCTGCGTTGCCTGGGCGGCCAACAGGTTCTTGATGACTTGGGCCCTGGTGAGCTTCTTGGGCAAGGGTTTGGTGGGCCCGGGTTGGTCTGCCATGTGGGCTTCAAGCTGGAGTTGTGGACATACCTCCTGCAGTCGCATGACCGTGCTTTTGTTTGTCGGCATGGGATGCCTGTGAGAGCTCCTAGTCTGCGTAATTGTCCCATGGACAGTGTGTGAACACAGAGCCCAAACACCCAGACTTGGCTACCGGCATCGTGGGTGGATGGTGTTGCATCAAGGGTGAACGCCCCAGCCGTGGCGCTGATGTGGTGCGAGGGCTTGTTGCGGGTTGGCGCCTGCTGCATCAAAGCCAACAAGGGTGCTTGCGGGCATCCCGTTGGAACATCATTGTCCACTCGAAAGAAAAGTCTAATTTCTTGTTCAGCCAAAATGGCTTTGGGTCCCGTGTAGACCTGCATGGCCATCTCCAGCTTGCCTCTTCTTGGAGGCGGGTCAACTGGATGGTGTTATAGAAGGTGGACATATCCATGAGCACCGTCACCCCATGCTGTCCATTGGCTTTATGGGCTTCTTGCCAGAGGAGCCACCTGAAGTACATTTGCACCTGGCCGCGCACGACAAAGCTAGTGGGCCGGACGCCGTCTCAGCCCAACTGCTGAAGCTCATCCATGAGATGGAGACCAAGGCCCGCCTCCCACCTCCAAATGCACATGGTGGTTATGCTACCAAAGAATACGACGGTGGAGAGGCCAATCACACTCACGTCAGTCCTGTACCGGGTGTGGCGCAGACTCAGGAAGCCTCTCCTTGATCAGTGGCAAAAGCAGCTGCCAGTCACCATGGATCATGACCTGGCAGTCCTTTGAGGAGTCGATGAAGCTTAAACCGGGTCTGCTGCGCGGCTGGTCGTCCTGTCTGATGCTCCACAACTGTCCCCAGTCATGTAGTATATGGTCGCTCCCAGGCAACTTCACAGCTTTTGAGACTGCGGAAGAGGCCTCTCAGCCCTTTGGCCTGTCCCTGCTTCAGCCACTCTAGCATGAGAATGCCAGTATGTGTGCCACTGTTGTCCTCGTTGGGCCAGGCCGGAGTGCCACAGGCCGTGCGTCCACGGGCTGTAAAATATTGGCAGGTCTGCTGATGCTTTTGGGGATCGAGGTGAGTTTCGGCAAAGATGTACACCTCGCTCTGCCTGGTCCAGTACCAATCAATGACTTGCTTGCCAAAGTTGGTCACATTCCTTGGTTGTGGGTTTTTTTCCAATGGAAAGGGAGATCGTAGTCCGGCTCCTCAGCTGGTGGCAGGGGTTGAGTGGTCCTGAACGCGTCAATACGAACACCCAAACCTGAGTGATTTGACTGGCCAGCTGGGGCGTCAAATGGGCCAGGTGGGTTGGAGGTTGACCGGTAGATGAGGATGGCAAAGTAATGACCCGTGTCATGAATTGGTCCTCGATGGCATATGAGTGCCGTTGGTACGAACTCAGAGGAGGTTCTGTCAAAACCATCCAATGATCGTGGGACCTTGAAAGCGCTGTAAGGGTTGAGGATCTTGGAGTGTTTGGTCATGACCCCATCAATGCACGTATTCCTGGTGACATGACTAATCAGCACAGGTTTGTCATACTGGCCCATTGAAAGGTTGCATTGTCTGGCCAATCGTCTGGGTAAGGCGCCAGAAGGGGTTGAATGTGATCAACCAGAAACCCGCCTTCTCTGATCTCTGCATATCTGTAGTGGAATGCTCTGGCCACAAAGAGTTCACGAAGTGACTTGCATCACCCTGAACATTGAAGTCCTGGTAGCTGATGCAGGTCTACAGCCTCCGCCAGTTCGAGGGATTCCTGCACTGCTTCTTGAATGTTGGTTGAGGGCTGTGTGCTGGTCTCCTGAAGCAGAGCACAAGTCCATCTGAAAGCTCTCCATGGCGCGTTTGCATAGCACCTGGCACTTGGATTGCCCCCTGGCATGGAGAGGTTCTGGAGGATGCAATCCGTTGTGGACGCATAGTCACGCTGCATCCTATGTTGCTTCGATGGAGTGGTTTCCATCTTTGTAGCCGAGTGTGCTCCTCTGTTAATTGGAATGACTTCAGGCCCACGCACCCCAATGGGAGAGGCACCTACGGCTGATGGTTGAGAACAGTGGTTTCTGACGAAAAGGTCCACTGCGTTGAGCAAAGTTGCTCCTTGTCCTCATGATGCAAAGAAGTGTCTTCCCCTGCTGCTTTGCTTGAGGTGTCCCTCGTTTGATCTTGAAAAATGTGCTCTTGCAAGTGATGATGTGACTTGTCCCCTGCACATCTATCAACTTGTGTATATCCCTAGTCCCCACTGCCATTTGGATTAGCAAGTCTGTTGGCTCTGCTTGGCACAGCTCTGCCGGTGGTGGGGCTTGATTGACTGCCTTCGTGTACTGCTCGGAGAGGTCTTTCAACTTTTGTTGACCGTCGGTCAATTTGGCCCTGAGCTCCTGCGTGTCCTGGAGCATGGCGGCGTACTGACTCTTGACCTGATCAAGTTTGGTTTGCAGCTGAGTTTTGCGGATTGAAATGGTCTTGAGATCCGTGACCTGGGTTTTGAGCTTTTGCGCAATCTCCTTCTCTGTGTCAAGCGGTTGACGACGCCTTGAACAGCTTGGGGTAGAGTTGACATGTGTGATTTGAGGAGATCAGTTAGCTCCGGTTCTTCCGGCTGTGGTGGTCCAAAACCCAAGGCCTGCAACTTGCTCTGGATCCCTTCCGGAATGACATCCCATGTGGAAGGCGAGGAGCTCAGCCGCTGTTTGTTGGTCCTTGGCCTTCTTGAGTGGTTTGAGTTTGTTCAAACCTGGCGGAGTATCCATGAGGGCCTCTTCATAGGTCTTCTTGGGCCAGGTTTGGCCTGGATTGATTGGTAGGTGTCTTTGTCCATGACCCTGTCCCTTGCCCTTGCCAGTGGCCTTTGTTGATGCCTTCCACCATGTGTCACATCTCCTGCATCTAGTGCCCGGTTGGAGCTTGTCGGTCCAAATCCAGTTTTTGTAGGTGCCCTGTGCACGTACTGTGTATAGCTCCTGCACCAGGTTGAGGTCTTGGAAGGCGTCATCTTGCCTGATGCGGGGAGACACAAGGTCCTTCTCAATGGTCAGGAAAAGGCAATGATCTCTTCGTGCTCTGCGTTCAAGCCAACGTTAGAGGCAATGAAGTAGGACCAGCGCCGTTCAAGGAGTCCCTGAGGTTGGGGTTCCGGTCAAGTAGTTCTCGTTATAGAGATGCCGAAGGTCTTGCGCTCCTTTATTACGGGCAAAGGGAGTTCCAGTGCCCTTGAGGATCTCGAGGCAAGGCTCCAATGGCTGAACCTGCCTGTACCCGGTTTTGTATGGGACCGGCTTGAGTTGTGAGATGTCTTGATGTATGTATGTATGTATGCATGTATGCATGTGTGAATGTATGCATGTATGCGTGTATGCATGTATGCATGTATGCGTGTATGCGTGTATGCACGTATGCACGTATGCACGTATGGATGTATGGATGTATGGGTGGATGTATGGATGTATGGATGTATGGATGTATGGGTGTATGGATGTATGGATGTATGGATGTATGTATGTATGTATTTTTCCCGAATGCGTAGCGAAGGGTTCCCGTTTATAGTTGGGGGTCTGGGGGTTGGAGCTGTGTTTGCATGGCTTGCTTCGCGTCGTCGTCTCTCGTCGTCTCTCGTCGTTTCTCGTCGTTTGTCGTCGTCGTCGCGTCTCAAATTTGCTGCCATTCGGGGAAGCTTTTGCAAGTGACTTTGCATGGATGCGTCATATGTTAGTTTGCGCCGCTATTCCATTGTGATTTGCATGACAATGACATGTCGCGCAAGAAACGTGATGCATTTTGCTGCGCAGGCGCAACGTTTTGTGAGATCCGCAGTTTGCTGCGCAGTTCCATAGGGATTAGCGTTTGGAGAGTCGTGTTTTTGGGGTGTTGGATGTGGCCGTGCCATTGGGATTTGCGTTTCAGGGTGTGGCATCGAAGCTCGGTTTTCGTGACAAGTCTCAGCTGAAATGGCGATTTTGGTGGATGGGAGTGTGCTCAGAACGTGTCGAAATCATTCCAAACGTGTGGTGTGGTGCAAATTTTGTTGAAGCTCACATGAGATGATATTGTCACTTTTCGTGGCAGGCGCTGCTAAATCCGGGCAGGTATCCTAGTGTAATTTTGCAGAATACAGTGTCTATGTACGAATATAAAAAAAAATAAACACCTATATAAGTTATCATGTTGTATGTTATCATAATAGTGATCAGTCAAACACCGAGAACTTACACCTTATATCTATGTCATCAAAACTTGCACACAAGTCTCATGCGATGCGGCCACATGTATACTTCACTCAAGCTCAAAGTGAGAGTGCATGACTCTTTTCATCCAACATCGGACACGTTTGGTTCCATCCGATATTCAACAGCTCCTTTTGAGCGTTTCACCACCTGAAGTCGGGCATGACATGAACGGCATTGAATGCCATTGCCCAATCAACGTCAACAACATGTTCTGTTTGAACATTTGGAAAAGTAAGCTCCCTGGATTGGAACGGCTCGAAAGTCACGGTCCATGCAACCCACAGCACGGTCCTAAGATGCGTGATACGTGCCATGTGCGCAATACCAAACTCCAACGGGATCAGGGTGGGGAGATTGATATACCCTCAAAAAATAAGACTACTAAATATAGAATACAACATTTTATTGAAACAATACAAAAGTCAAAGACTGTCAAGAAACACCTTAGGAGCTCCTCAACGTAGTTCAACGTAGTTCCCAACGTAGTTCCCTAACACTTGGCAGACTTGGCCTTGGCCTTGGCCTTGGAGTTGGCCTTAGCCTTCGGAGAGGCATAGGCGGCGGCTGCCTTGGCCTTGGCTTTGGATGCTTGCGCTTTGCCGGCTGGCCTGGCTGGCTGCTTTGCTGATGCTTTGGGTTTGGTCTTGGCCTGAGCCTGACCGTGCTGACCTTGCTGATCTGGAACATTGGCCGTGGTCTTGGTCTTGGATCTCTTGGGTTTCGATTCAATCGCGGCTGGGGCATCGTCATCTTTGGCAGCGGCAACAGCAAGTTTCACTTGTTGTTTCCTGCTGGTGTTGGTGCCTGTTGCTGTTGATGATGCGTCATCATCGTAATGATTGTCCAGCCCATTCGTGTGTTCAGCTACCAACTTGGACAAAGCAGAAGTGAAACTCCCACTTTCACTTGTCTGGTCCTGCTCAATGCAGCTGGTAGCTTGGATCTCCCGCTTTCGTTTGCTGGGGAGTTGCCGTGGTGGTGGCATCATTGACTCATCGTGCGTCTGCTGCTGCTGAGACTGCGACTGCTCATGGGCTTTGAGTGCTTCTTGCGTAAGCCGCATGGCCGTAGCTGCATCATGTGTTGCTTTGCTTTTGGTGACGGCATCAGCCAAATCTCCATCTTCTTCTTGGCGCTTGGACTCGAACTGGGATTTGGCTTCAAAAAAAGTTTGAGTGTTGTTGTTGGTGTTGGCGTCGGCGTTGGTGCCGGTGCCGGCGCCGGTGCCGATGCTGCTACAGCCTCTGTGGCAATCTCAGTCGATTCTTGTGATGTGCGATGTTCTTTGGAAACAACAGCTGGCTGTGTTTTCAGAGACTTCTCCAACGCATTCTTCTTCTCGTGAAACTCATCTGGTGTGAGAAATCTTGGCGGTGCCTGTGTCTGAGTCAGAGTCAGTGCATCCGTTGCCGTTGTTGCTGGTTGTGCAGCCATTGTTGTCCGTGGTGGCGGCGGCACTAGTGGTGTGTTGAAGTTGCTAGTTGACTGTGTCTGTGTTGCCGTTGCTTGTGGTTCAGCTGCTGTCTGAGTAGTGTCAGTGTCAATGTGGGTGGCGGTGGCTGGTGGTTCCCTTGTTGGACTCGAAGGATGAGCGGCTGAAGGTATGGATGGTGCAATTGTTTCTGCGGCTGGGGCTGGAGCTGGGATTGTTGCCACTGCTATCATTGGATCCTCGCTGACTGCTGTTGGTATCGCACCAGCGGCTGCCGCAGTCGCTGTCTCAGTTCTTGCTTTTGCTTCATGTTCTGGTTCTGTCTTGTCAGTGTCAGTGTCAGCTGTTGCTGGCGATGCTTCTGCTGACGTTGTTGCTGCTGAGGCTACTGCTGTTGTCATTGGACTCTCACCAGCTGATGTTGGTTCCGGTCGTTCTGTAGTTTTGTCAGCCCCAGTCCCAGTTGTTGTTTTTGCTTCTGATGCAGCTGATGGTTCCTTTGCTGGATCCGATGCATGTGCTGAAGGTACTGGTGCCAATGTTTCTTTTGTTGGGGCTCGATCATTGGATCATCGTTGCCATTGCCAGCTGATGTTGCTTCCACAGATTCCGCAGCTGAGGCTGAGGCTGCCGCTGTCCTGGCCGGTAACGCTGGGGCTTGGGCGGTCGCCACTACTGCTGTCATTGGATCTTTGTCTTTGCCCGCTGTTGGTTCTGTTGCATCTGGGTATGCATGCTGTTTGCAATGTTGTATACTTTCAGTCGAAACTGACTGGGCTGTGGCTCTTTGCTAAGGACACCATTCTCATCCATGGTCAAAGTCAATTGGCCGTCTCCGTCTCCGGCTCCGTCCACTGCTTGAACTTTGACCCTCAAATGCTTGAAGTTCATATGGCATGTTAATGTCCACAATTCGTTGGCCCAATTATGTTTGTAGTCAGGGATCATGGCCACAAGCTCAGGCTCATTGCTTGGCTTCAGCTCAGCTGGTTTTGGTGCATCAGCATCAGCGGGCGCTGAAGCCGGCAAAGCTGTTGGCTCACTTGGCTCACATGTTCTCCCCGTTGTTGGCTGTGCTGCTGAAGGCGAAGGCTGCAGAGAAACTGCTGACACGGCTCCGGCTGCTGCTGCCTACCGTGCGGCGCAAATGACAAATAAATACAATACAGTTAATTATGTATATAATATATGTATAATATGTATATATATTATATATATATAAATGTTACAAGTTACAAGTTACAACTTACAACACAACTCAGGACTGGACTGACAGCCGTCACAGTTAGACAAAAATCAAAAGAAAAAATCAAAACTGAAACCCTGAACATATGTAACACCCGACTGACCTGGCCTGCACAGTCGTCTCCTCAGAAGCGTCTTGTAGTCCAGGCGATATCATAGTCTGGTCACGTTGGTCAGTCTCTTCTGACAATTCATCTTTGACCTGACATAGTTAAAACTTCAGACTCGTATTGTAGTATTGTGTGCATATATATATAGTATATTTATTCTTTCATCCACTTTGAAATTTGTTTGTTGCAGCAATTGGTTTGCATATGGTTGCATGTTCCAACTCAAGTCACACTGAGTCATAAGAATCCTGCCTTGGCGGCAAAATCGTTGTTGTGGCTGCGGCTGTCGCTGTGGCTGTGATCAACAGACTCAGACATCTGGCCCAAACAGGCTTTCAAAAGCCTTTGCCCACATGTAATTTGGTATTGCAACTTCTGCTGGTTTGGCTGTTCTTCTCTCAAGACAGGCTCGATTGCATCGAGAGCATCACCATACATACACTTCCATGGGTGATCGTTGTCTGAGCTGGGGTCAGCGAAGGCCCACGAAATCATAGTTGATGTCTTGACGCCGAGTCCAGTCTCAAACATAATGAACCCTGGAGGGATTACCAGTACATCTCCTTCACACATCATTGCAAAGAAGCATTGCTTGGTTGGTTCACCATCAAACCATAGACTGCTTGGCATTTTCATCACCCAAAGAGCAAGCTGGCCCATAGTCTTTGGTGCTTCATTGAATTGATTTTCAGAAGAACGCACTGCAAAGGTAGCAGACACGCCAACAAAGAATCGCTGCCCTGAAGAACAATACATGACCCTGCCCATCATGAGGTCGTAGAAGCCGCAAAAGGAGTGGTCTTCCTTGTGCTCCACATAAGACATTTGACAGAGCGCGGTCATGATTTGTTTGTCATAGGGACCAGCAGTCTTTGTCTCCGACATAGCTTCAATCAAGACATCCTTGTGCTTTTGAAGGAAGTAGTTCCGTGTCTTGTAGTTGATCCACCTCTGCATTTGTAGATGGTCATGAAACAATCTCGCCCCAAAGGTCATTCCATCCTTGTAGTCTATCTTCACGGCCTTGTTGGGTGTCAGGTTGTCAACGGATTTGAGCTCATCCAAACAGAGAGAATGATCCTGCATAGTTGTCGTTCTGCTTTGTAGAGAAGAGAAGGTGGACAACACTGGCGCGTCGGCGCAATGACATGGTCCCTCAGGTGGATACTCAAAGAACTCGTCCCCAACGCCAAAGCCACCGATGTCGTCTTTCTCATCTTGTACGATGATCGATTTGAAGCTAGTGAAGGGCTCTGCATGCCCAAGTGTTTTGAAGAATGTTTTCTCTCCAACGTCTGCAGCATTATGGGATTTGACATTGTCACTATTTGATGCAAGATCCGACAAAAGCTCTGCAAAGAGGGTGCAGCCATGTGTCTTTACTCCCCAAACTGATTCTGGGGTCACCTCAAGAGATGGTGACTGGTGATGAGCCTCATCATCATCATCATCGGGCTTGTCATCTTTGCCAGCCGCATTAGTAGTCTTTGTCTTCTCATTCTCCTTGTCAGAGGCAGGGCGAGACGAGCTTGAAGAGGAAGACGATGATGATTTTTTTGATTTGGCTGACTTTGCATCATCATCATCATTCTGGGCCTTCTTCTTTCGCGCTTTCCTCTTGGTGGCTGCATTCTTTGCTGCTTCAGCCTCTTTGGCTGCTGTGGCCTTTGCTCGCTCTTCTTCTTGTTTCTTTCGTTTTTCTTGGGCATCCTTCTCGAGTGCTTGGTTGATCAATGAGAGTCTAATCTCTTTCGTCCTGTCGAAACATCACGTAGTCTCCCCTTCAAAGCTTCCTCATAGACTGACAAGTCATCATTGCTTTTGGGTGTATTCAAAGCTGACTCACGTCTGCCTTTAGTGTTTGGAGATAGGAACATGGCACCAGCAGATCCAATCAAGTCTGGTAGCTGATCTTCAAATGATTCTGGCTTTGGGCCCAAAATAATCAGCTGAGCCAGCCAATTGCGGCAAGTATCAGCAAAGCCTTGCAAGTCAGGGTATGAGGCTGCTGATTTCACAGACTGCTGGACACTGGCAGCAGTAGTGGCGATGCTTTTCTCCCACTTGGCGCAAACCATAACCTGCTTTCGCTGAAGTTCCAATGTCTTCAGTTTTTCAGCTGCTGATGCGGAAAGCTTGGATGTTTTGGGCTTCCTTGGTTGGTCATCACCTTCATCGCCGCCCAAGTCCGCATTGTCATCATCTTCATTGTTTACGGACGTTGCCTCAATGCTCAATACTTTTCCATCCTTCCTTTTGGGTTTTTCCGCTGGCAGCTTTGGCAAGGCAACCCGCACTACCACTCTTCAAGTTGGCTGGCTTGTCATACCCTGGCAGAGCTGGCAATTGACTCATAAATCCCAAATTGCCCCAATCCCAGATCTGGGTATCAATCGCCATGTCTGAGTTGAAGAGTAAGCTTTTCTTCGCATCAGCCATATCTTCCATAGAAATGTCTTTGGATTCTTGGTGTTGTAGTGTCCGGTTGTGGCTGATTTCTCTGCCATTCACAATCTTTTCCTTTGGCAGCTTTGCCAGCGTGGTGAATCCAAAAACGTCGACACCCTTGGGAATGTTGTTGTCACTCAAAGCGGACTGCCATTCCTCCTCAATCCTTGCATCGCTGAAGTGCCATCGCCGTTTGCACTCATCCGTAAACCTTAATGAGTGTCAGAAATTGAGTTGATCAAATCAAGTCAACAAAATAGTAGTACTTTCAATCTGGCTCCAATCCATTAGTTTCAGCTTTATAGCAATTAGTAGTCACACTGCAATGAACTTCAATGACTAATGCATTGCACTCATACAAAATGCCAAAATGCAAACACGCAACTCTGTTTTGTTTGTGTGGTAGCACTCCCCTTCGAAACCAAGACGATCTTGAACAGCAACTTCTTCGTTCACGATCACATTGCGTTTTGTCCTCGCTTGGCAACGCAACGATTCTCCTTGATGAGTTTCTTTTTCTTCGCTAATGGCATTTTGGACCACTCCGCGCTCCGGTTTCTCTTTTTGAGCCAATCGCAAAGAGCTCGGCAAGCATTGAAGCAAAGCTTACAATTCCTTCCAACACGCCCTGCACTGACTGTGTCTTCCATAGGAAAATGACCATCACATTTTGCGCATAGGACCAAGGCAGCTTCGAGTGATGCTGCCGGTTCAGATGCCGATGGTTTAGACCTTGGACCGGCAGAGAAAAGTATACAATTATAGAACAACCACTGCAGGCCATTGTCAAGACAAGTATATAACATACTGCAATGTACCAACCAACAACAAACTAAGTATAGAACTCTTTGTCTTTCTCAGAATCTTTGTCGCCTCTCATGTGCAACCGCATCTCTTTTGTACCACCATCTGGTAGGTGATCACTCATGATCGATCGATGATGGGCAAAGTGAGGTCGGTCGATTAATGATCCAAGTCTTTCACTTCCTATTTCTACCTACCTACAGCCAAAATGGACTCAAACGGTTTAGATTCCTGATTCATTTGAAATTTGCATTCAGCAAAAGCTCACTGACAACTAAACAAGCTGTGTAGTGTGATCATGCGGCTAAACTTTCAAGATGACCAACAATGCATGCTGCCTGACAGCAGGCAGTAACAACAACAACGACATGAAAGTGAAGAAACATGTTGTCTTAGCTGCTCTGGGGCACTGTGCTGCTGCACCTTAGTTTTTCCACTGCACCTCTGTCAAGAAGTGCTACAGACGTCCCTGACTCACCAATGTCAAAGAGACATAGTGACTATGTGCGTGCACTCTGAAAAAAAGCCTCCACATTGAAGCCTTTTGGAATTGGATGAAACCTAATGGAATCTGTCTCCTCTTGGACAGACATCACTGTGCATGGTTCACTGTCTGTCATAAAATCTGTTGGAACCACTGAAGTTGACGAACCAGACTTGCCATGTCCTGGGGGGGAAGAACATGTCCTCACTCTCACTACAGAGTTCTGCTGGCGATGAGCATTACCAAGCGTCCATTTCATAGACATCAATGCAGATGCTCCTGAAGCCATTACGGACGTACTCAAATTGAGAACAACCGTACTGAACCAACGCTGAACAAGGGCAACGAAGTTCATCTCGATTGCCTTGAGGGTCTGCAAATCAGAGTCTGACGGTGGAAAGAAACCTGTGCCTCCATCTGGATCAAGGCAGCATACAAAGCTTGCGCGCAAACCAGGCCCAAAATACAACTGTATCTCCAGACTAAAGGTCGGTGCCATTCCTGATTCCAACACAAGGTGGTCATTGTGACGACGAGCCACCTTCACAAATCGGTCTCGGCAATTGGTGAAGAAGTTTGTCACATACAAACTTGTAAAGGATTGAGATGATGTCGCCCAAAGATGCCTCTGCCCCTGCCCCAGAGTTGAAGCGATCGCCATGAGCAATATCAAATGAAATTCACTAGCCTGAGACACTTTAATTTACGGTAGATAAACAATAGTCATGGAGTCATGAATCTTTGTTGTCATTGTTGCAACTAAACAGTGTCAGCGACAAAATGCAATACTAAAAGTGCATCACTGCAAAATGTAAGACTGAAAAGTGCATCATTCTCAATATATATATATTAATATATAAACATATGGTACCTATGTGTCTAGTGTCCAACATTTATCCAATCATTATGAACCTGATACATCGTTGCTTCTCCAACAAAGATCAACTGAAAACCGCCGGCTTTGTTTTGCTCGAGACATTCTGTCTCGGTTTGCTTCTGTTCAGTTCAGTCAACGAACCATTCCATGGTCCACTGCCATAGCCTATACGTGCGTTCAGTCAATCAAGACCGATCTACTCAAGCCGGTCTTAGGTTCCCCGTCTCAGTCCAAGTCCATGTCCATAGAAGGCACAGAACCAAAGACCAAATATGCCATAGCTCTTCCAACCTTGCAGCATTTGTTGACACAGATAAGTGTGAATCATGTCCGTTCAACAGCAACGAAAAGACATCATTGTTCAAGCACTATTTACTAAAGACATATCAAGTCAAGAAACGCAACACATAGACATGCCATTTCCAGCAAGGTTGCCCAAGGCTCTATCTGAAAGCCCTGCAGACTTCCATCTCTTAGTTTTCAGTATTTCTGCCGCCCAATCAGCAAAAGGAATCCCTTGCAGCATGAGGCATTCAACTCCCCCTTGGTCCACCCATTGATGATCAGCAATACGGTTTGTGTTCTTGATCACTCAAAAATTAACAAGTTTTGATGTCACAAACAACTTTAAGATTTTGATGTCACTGCCTATTAGCCTAGCTACAAATCTGACGGTTTGCATCCTCCAACCAAAAGGAAGAGCACGACTTTGTGAGTGCGGGACATGCAGATATACCATATCTGGCTCTCTTCGATGCATTCTGGCTCAGATCGAAGATCTTGCCATCTGGAAACATGTCTCTGAATTTGATCAAACCTGAGCAGAACAAAAACAAAATGCAACAAGAGTATCTGATCGAATTCAATGGCACCCAACAAGCTACTACAAGCCACGACCATGTTTGAAAATTTCTCAATTACAACAAACGTTCTTGTTCTCCTGTTGATCCTTTCTTTCCATCCACAGTCGAATTTGATGCTGATAAAATATCAAGCAAAGTCAACTCTGCCAACCACATGTAGTGATCCATGGCCTGATCCAAACGGTCGATGTTGATGAACAGCCTGAGATCAACATTTAGTCGTTGAAGCTTTGGGGACTGTCAAGTCACAGGCTAAAGTTAACAATATTGTCAACAATAGTTGTAGTCTAATTTTGTTTGCACTCGCACAATTGTAACGCCAAAGAACGGTATTGCTTGTTTCTTTCTGCACAACATATACTTCCTGGGCCTTGAGATTGGAAGTCCACATTGGGTGGGACAAGTCTGCAGCACCTCCATAGAGTAGTACTTTCCCAAGAACTGATCTACAAGCGATTCTGGAAACGTCCGCACGTTCTCAAGCATGAAAAATTCTGGCTGTCGTTCTGAAACCTGTCTGAATAAAACCAATAAGGTCTTTGCTGTTGGTCCAAAAGTTGTTTGGCGTGATCCAAACATACTGTAGTCCACGCAAGGAGAACCTGCAACCCAAAGGTTCCATGTGCTTGGACTTGGACCACCGTCGCCGCATGCTCCTCGTGGACAATCTTGGCCATGATGCAAGCACCTTCCATCACGCTGAAGTCTATATCATCTAAGTCCAAGTCTAAGTAAGAAAACTCACCAATATATAGTCCAATATATAGTCAATATGCATAGAAAAACTCGCCAGATGCACGGGCTTGTCGTCTTGAAGGTGTAATTCTTGTCCATGATGATGTCGGCCAACTCAGACAAAGTTTTCCTGACCAATGCACACGTTGTACAGTCAGTTTGTAATACAGTTTGTAATACAGTTTGTAAGACACTAGTTTGTAATACACTTTGTTTGTAATACGTTTGTAGTTCACCTAGGCTTACCTATAAAGGAGTTTGTAATACGTTTGTAATACACAAAGTGTATTACAAACTTAGGTATTACAAACTGTATTACAAATATGTATATATATATATAGATTACCGATTTTGAGACTTCCAATTGCAGTTAGGATTCCGCCGGTGAAAAATGAAGAACTTCTCAACTGAACCGCCTGGTCTGTCATGAAGAAGTTCCTGACAACGGAAAGCCGATAAAACAATCATATCTAGTCAAAATACATGTCCAATAAACAACAAATACATAAATCAATGCACAACAATGCACAGCTGCACAACTACAAACAGCCAGGTTAAGTTAAGCATCCACCATTGACATCACAGCAGCTTTGACGTGTTCAGGGTTGAAGGTAGACCGCATTTCAGGTTGATCTACCTGAAAATCCTTGCTGACTGCCTGTCTCAACTGGTAATCCCGTAGCGCCAAACCAACGAAAGCAACTTTGAGTGTCATGTCCTTTTGAACAGTGTGAGAATGGCTTCAAACAGATCTTCGTCTGAATGACCAGCAAAGGCATCCTCTTCCTCTTCCGGAGTAGTTCTAGGTGCATGTCCCATGAAATCATGGTTACCAAGAGCTCTGGACAAATCATCTCTGCAAAGTCGCACCTGACAACCGACGATGCAATGTGCACAGTAAATGATATATTGTATCTTGTTTGGATTATGGTTTTGAAACCTAAAAGGTTGAGGGTTGTTGAACAAACAAATGGATCGTTCAACCCTACCTTCACGGCAACTGGGTTCTCAATAGCCTTCTTCATCTCGTCCCCACATAGCTCCATGATATCTCCAAATATATGTGTAGATGGCTCAGAGTTTGCAATCAAAACTCTCTGACAACTTAGAGCGATATCACTTTGGGATACCACATCAAAACTCAACTTGCCATCACTGGCAGCGGCCAAAGCAGCAGCAGCAAACTCGGATGTTGCTGCGCCTGAAAATTCTGTGTGCAATTTGAGGTGAATTTGCTTCTCAGGTTTCGCAGCAGGAAAGCACTTGAACAGCTTTCGCAAAAGCAAAACAGGCCATTCAAAGTATGAGCTCCACTTGGTTGGGCGAGCAAATTGTGGCTGGATCTGTGCTCTAGTTTTGGCACTGGCCTTACCGGCCTTGGCTGCTTGCTTGGGCTTTGGTGTCTTTGTCTTAGGCTTAGGCACTCTTTTCAGTTTGATCGTTGTCTTCCTGACTTTGGCAAGTTTCTGTTTGCTTGTGTTTGATGTTCTAGAACTCGCTCCACCGTCACCGGCCTTTGGCCTAGATTTAGTGCTCATGCGCATCGCTGCCCTTATTTTACAAATGCTGTGCTTTGAAGAAAATTGTTTGAAACGATCAAAGGATGATCGAAAAAGAGTTGCCACCCACAGTGCAAGCCCCAAGTCCAGGCCAACAGCCCTCACCACTGGGGCCCAGAAACAGGGAGAGCACGACAGATGAGCAGGTGAGACCTTGCAGAAAAACACCTGAGGCCTAAGGGTGTTCTCCCCCTGGGTCCATACACCCACAAGAAAGATCAGAAACACCCGACACCGGTGTCCACCTTACCCCTCCTTCAGCCTGGGCTGGAGAACAAGGTAGCAGGCTCAAGCAGCACGAGTTGCGGGATAAGATGCACAAGGCCTCAAAAGATTCGCAACCTGGGGGAGCCAAGGGGGGAGGTTGGGCGGGCAACGCTTCCGCCATTTCAGAATGCCCTGAGCGTAACGAGAACAAATGGGGCGGGCAACGCTTCCACCTTTGGTGAGCCCTCAAGAGGCGAACCCGCAGATAACGGGTGTAATTGCCGCCATTGCCATGCATTTTTTACTCTCTCAGTTACAAGTCAAAATTCATGGACGGCCGCGCTTTGCGAGCCAGGCGCAAGAGTCGTGTGCGAACAGACATAGAGAATGAGAGCTCAGTAAGCTGCGCTAAAGCATCAGCCAAGTATATACGAGCCGTTTTAGGGCAATTCCATCGGCCAACAATGCAAATGGCAGGAAGATTATTAGAGAGCCGAAAGGCATGGGTAGCTCCTCCCCGCCGAAGGGAATACCATTGGTAACCCTCAGGCAAATGAAGCTCAGCAAATAATTGCTTTAAACGCTGGCGCGTAAGGCCAGGACTCACTGAACGCAAGGAATCTCCTGGCGCATGAAAACGCATAAAGTTAAAGAGCGCATGGACTAGCCACACATCCTCAACTACTAAAGATTCATGCACCCCTTGGCGCTGGCCACTTTTGGTCAAAGGTAGAGACCAGACTGCTCGGCGAAGAGAGGAGTCAAAGTGAAAGTCGCCTCGTTTGGCATTGAAGAGTTCCCCAGTGCGCGCAAAGCGGTCAAATCCCAGCAAAAGTAAGATTGCAATATCGTTCCAGCCTTTATCAAAGGCCAGTTGAGCCAGAGCGTAAACCACCAAGGGAGTAAAGGGTAAAGCACGGGCTGGCAATTCGGCTCTACTCCAACTCCCATGGAGCCGCCACGCTCCAGCAAGATGCTTCTTACATTGTGGGATATAATGCCCTAAGCCACTAAGACAATCAGACACAAAAGCTTTTGAGTCTCCATTTTGCCACAAATTTTCAATGTGTTCGCAGACGCGTCCATCCACAGCAAGAAATGAAGTAGGGTAAGAATAGTCATGCATGCGCAGGAATTCGAGAAACAATGAAACAGCCTGAAAGTAGCGTTCTTGAGTACGTGTTGTGACAACCAAACTTTTCAAAGTCCCCAGCTCTCGGCGCTCCCGTTTTCGATCATGCGGCGCTCGCCGCGCCAAGACAGTCTTAGGCTAAGGTCTCTATCGTTGTGTAAGGGTCGTCTCAAACCCTTTGAAACCCTGAGCCTGTTTCCAGACCAAAACCAGGTTTTGGCCTTTTAAACTAACATCAACTGTTGGCTGCAGAAAAAATGGCTTTTGGAAGGGCTTCCCAAACAGAGCCAGTCCCTCTAGGCCACATCGTAACCTTGCTTAGACCTCAAGAAATGCACGTGCAAGGAAAATTTACTGCACGCTGCACAATACAAGGCTTGATCGTTTGTTTTTGCTTTTTTTCTTTTCCTTTTTGAAACACAAGACCTCAACCTTACATCTACTTGTTTTGCCCTAACCAATTGAAATATTTAGTTTTTTACATTTGGTACAAGTTTCTGGGGTTGTCAACTACAAAAAACAGAAATGCACCCTGTTTTGAATGTCAGAACCAACCATGCACACGGTTCTTGAACTTTTTTCTGCCGGCTGCCAGCTTCTTTGGCTGGCCTAGTCTTTAGTCTTGCGGGGCACTTGCAAAACCTGCTATCATATTTGTCCTCGGGGCAACTTGCCAGTTCCCCTGCGGCAAGAACAAGTCTAGGCCAAATTTGAGCTCGCATGTAAGCAAGCCAGGCAAAGAACAAGAATAAAACCCTTTCGAAAGCAGCTGTTGGAGCTTCCTGCTAGCCACTGCGCGTGCTCGGGAAACAAATGGCACAGGGCCTGTACGCCTTGACAGGTCTGTTGCGGATGTACTGGCACATCCTGCGTTGATGGTAGCAGTTCCCTTCACGGGACAAATAGACTTCTGGGCCTTCTGGGAAGGACAGGGGGCTGACACTGACAGTGTCTCCCATTTCTTTCCATGATTCCCAGGTCTGTTTGGGTTTGGGTCTGGACTGACACTGACACTGTGCTGGCTTTGTGGCCCCCTTGCAGTTGAAAAACCAAGACAGCCACTGCCTTAGCACTAGGGTCGCAAGGCTTACTAGAAGCAACAATGCTTCCAAAGCTACCATGGCACACAGCTGATGTGTAGTTGTAGGCCTTTGGAAAGGTTTAAACCTTGGAGCAAATGACCTGTTCAAGCAAATGGGTTTAGGGTGCTTTTAGTGTCAAGAATCTGTCTGTTTTGCTACCATTTTCTGGCCTGTCGCTAGTGGATAGGACATGGACATGGAAAAGGCTGCAGAAATTCAAGCTAGAGCTCTGAACGCTGGCAACATAAGCAGCACTGCAAGTGGCAACCGTGTTGGAAATAGATGCGGGCTCTCATGACTGGCTCAGGCGCCTTTGCTAAAACAATCGTGGAAAACAAAATGCAAAAACAACTTAGGCCGTTCACCCCACATGTGTTTTGTTTGCTTTCTTCCCCAAATGCTTTACTTAGTTGCCTTACTGGAACCTGGAAATGGAAACCTCTCCAAATTTCAACTGATTGCGCTTTGCAGAAAACAAGTTGCTGACGGCCCACAACAATTTGTTCTGCTTCTGGTCTGGTTTGCTCTTCGGTGGCTCGGCTCAGGCTCAGGTTTGCTGGCCCTTGCAGGAAAAAGAATCACCAAGGCTCGCCTAAGCTTCAGCCAGCTTTTGACGGCAATCAAGGCTACCCTGCACACCACTGCAGCACACTGCAAAAGCAAACTTCAAGGAAAAAAGGAAACAGTTCTGCCCTAGGTCTATGCAAAAACTTGTTCTACCAATGCTTGAAACAGGAAATACCGGCTGTTCACTCTCTCTCGCTTTTGCAGACTTAAGCGCTGCAATGCTACGGTGCCCCCCATCCTTGAATGAATCAAACTGCTTCAGCAATTGCGTTCTTGGTGAGCTTTGCTCAACCAAAAGGAAACGTGGGTTTCCTGTTTGCACAGGTGGGCTTCACCTCCAACAAGTCCTTGTCAAGGCTCCAGCACACACCTTCGTCCTTAAAGATCTCTTGCTGTCTTTTGCAACCCTCAACCGCACCCTTGCACAAATCCAAGCCATTCCAGGTGGAGCCTGAGGCCAGCTTGGCAGTGGAGACAGCGCCAGTCTGTGCCTTGGTGGCTGCCTTGTCCTTCTTGCGCATTTGGGCTTTGCACTTTCCCAAAAAGCTTTTCCAGTCTTTGACCTTGCATTTGTAATCCCCATATGGCTCATCTGGGTGTGCTAGCTGCCACTCTTTCAAGTCACCAGACACAGTGACAAGGTAGTCATGAATGCCCTGAGCATCCTTGGCATTCACCAGATCCTCCTTCTTCTTGTTCCACTTTTTGTGGAGTTTCTCGATGCTTTCGGTTACCTGTGGCAACAGCTCAGCAACAGTTTTCTGATGAACTTCAGCTTCCTCTTTCAACTGGTCGCTGTCCAGTTCAACAGCCTGCTCGACACAGCTTTGCGCAACAACCTTCTGGCGGGCAAGGGCATCTTGCATGGACACCAGAGATCGGGAGATCATTGCCTCCAGACCCATGGCCTCTACGCCCACGCTTTGAACAGCAGCCTTTGCCTTGTCAGTGGCAGCGGCCTTCTCTGCTTTCTTGTCCTCTACCGACTGCTCCAAGTTTGCCAGCCACTGGGCCTCAAGTTCAGCCTCTGCAGCCTTGGCCTTGGCAATGTCTGCGGAGACATTGAGCAAAGCAGTTGGCTGAGCAAGGGTTCCTTCCAAGAAGGCTTGGCGGTCGCACTCCAACCTCCAAGCTGCCTTGCTGGTCTTGGAAGCCACTTCATCCTTGAAGTCTTGCAGGTCCGCTTGATCCACAAGATCTGCCCGCTGACGGACTCCGGTGGTCAAAGCATGCTCAGTGCCTGCTGCGATCTCGACCCCACAGAATTGAGCAAGCAAAGTTTCACCACGTCTCACCATGGTCTTTGCCCCGGCCCTTGTGCACTCAGCTTTGAAGCCTGCCTCGGCTTGCTCTAGGGTGTCAAACTTCTTCAAGGCCAACATGCGGGCACACCACATGTCGCTCGTCTCGAACACATCCCTTTCGTTCTCATTGAAGCTGCGCTTTTCAGTCTCCTGTGCGAAGCCAACACCAGTGCTGAAAGTGCGCTTGCAGGACCGTTCTTGCAGCCGACGCTCTTCCTTCTGAGTGACATACCATTTCTGGCGCTCCTCGGGGCTCATTTTGGCAAGGTGGGACTTCTGAAGCTCGGCCGCTTCACGGCGGGACTTCTGCTCCTCTGACTCCGCCTTGCCATCTTTTGGCTTCTTGAGAGACCTGGAAAGAAACTTGTCGGTGCTGGTGCATTCCAAACAATTCCTCCTCATCGGGTTTCTTCCATTTGGAAGAGAGTCTCGCAGAGTGGTGGTCTGACCGCACTTCATGCAGTTCAAGCCCACCTCGGGAGTAGGGACCACTGCTTCAGGCTCACTGGCATTTGCTGCCTGCGCCTGTGCCGCCTGTGCCTTCTTGCCTTTCGGGGCCATGGGTGACTACAGAATCACTGGACCAACTGGGCGTTTGTGTGAGCTAGCTGCAAGTGCAAACAGCCGTCAGGAACCAAAATGGCTAAAGAAAAACAATAGAGAATTGTGATGCGCTGCTGTCTGAGGCTGTCTGGTTAAGGTTGCGTGCACAAAAACAATGCAGTGAAACTGAAGGCCACTCCCGTTGTTTGTTCTGCTAAAGGTTTGCCTTTTCTTTTTGGCGCCGCGTCTCAACGCTGCATCGCTTGCTGTGAACTGCAAGTTCTCCTATTTGTAATTAGGCTAAGTGAAATGCTCAGGCCTGGGCTCTAAGAGGGCTCTAGGCTCAAATGAATTGGATCTACTAATTATGAATGAATTAGAAAAAACTAAAGCTAGCATCTCACTCGCTTTCTCTTCTGCACTGACACACTTTCAAGCGTGCCATGCTGCAGATCTGGGCAAGCATGAGGGCCCTCTGACGGGACCAGCTTGGACAATTCCTCCATAGACAAGGCTTTCACACCAACCTTGGTCAAAACACCTGCCCTTGCAGCAGCTTCCAGCAAAGGTGCTATCACGCAAGCCACCTGCAACACGTTGAACGCATTGCCACTAGCTTTTGTGGCTGCTGAAGGTGTTCGGAAATGATCCTTAAGGCTGGCACTGTGTCCTTGCAAAAGGAAACGCTCACTGACTGACAAGTACCTGTGAAATTTTTTGGACTTCCAGCCTGAGGCTAAATCACTCACGCTCACCAAAAAAAATTTGGGGCCACCTGTCCGGAGACTGGGTATGGCATCAAAGCTCAGGGCGCCACCATACTGCCTCAAAGGATTCCTGTCCAGCTCCATCACCATGATCTCGCCTGCGGCCTCTCCTGAAGCTAAAGCATCGCGGGCCAACTCCTTGTAAATGGCCAAATTGCCTCGCATCGTTGGCGTCAACTTGGATGGATCAAAGTTGGGGAGCCCAGGCTCCAAGAAATCGACCAGCTTCAGCTTCGGAGCACAGAGCTTTGCCAAACTCAGGGGTTGAGGCAGTGGGCAGGAAGGGCTATCCAAGCAATCCAGCCTCAAGCCTCGCACCCACACTCTTGGCCTGGTGTGAGGCATCAAGCATTTGAGGTCTTGCTCAACAACTTCTACTCGAAACCAAGGGCAGCTGATGATGATGCGCTCCACCAACTTCCAAAAGAATTCGTGGGTGGCTATGGCTACGGAGTTCTCAAGTAGGAAGGCCACCAGTGTGCCTTGCCAAGCTAGCTCGATCACCCACTCCACCACTACTTCGAAGATGTGGCTCCTGGAATCCTTGAATCCTTCTCCTTTGCCGTTCGGGGCATAAGGTTGGCACGGTGGGCCTGAGACAAGTAGCTCGCAGCCAGGCAGGTTGGACAAAGTCACGTGACTTATGTCGCCTTCCTCAGGTCCGCAAGCTACATTGTCCACCACTTTGGCTCCTGCTTCTTTCAAAGAAGTGTAGAAGCCTGCTATTTCCTCATCGAAATCAAGGGCACAGTGGGCCTCGTATGGGGCTTTGGCTGCCTCGGCCCAACTTCGAAGTCCACCAATGCCGCAGCAAGGTTCGGCAGCTTTCAACGGACGGCCCAGGTAACGCAAAATGCGCCCAGCCTTGTGCAAAGCTCCAGAGCAGGCATCGCCTGCTGACATCTCTCTATCAGCCATGGCTAGGACACTGCGTGTTGCACGCAAGGTCACTATTGGACGGAAGCCAAAAAGAATGAACCGTGCAAAAAAAATATTCGGAAATCAATGATCGCTTGCTGGACTTGATGTGAGGTGGAAACAATTGAGATGGTATGCCCTGTCACAACGGTCTGTTTGGTTGGAGCTTCTTGAGGCTGACATACGCAAACACAGTTGTGCAGCACTTCCGAAATCAACAAGTTGCAGCACATCAACACAAGCTTCCAGTAAGTTGAAGCCAAGTTTGTTTCAAAGATTGCACTGTGTGGCTTCTCACAAAAAGAAACGACCAAAATCAACTTCTGAAATTTATTCACATAGCCAATAAGTTGGTTTCGCCAAGAACATATGGCCATTCTTGTCCTTGCGCGTGTGAAGCCCAACATTTCTGGAGTTCGGTGAGTTGTAGGCTTGAAGGCCAAGAGTTCTGTGGTTCAAGCACACGCAAGAAACTCTTGCGCACCGTATGTGTCACCAATGCCTTTTATTTATGATTCGCTTGTGGAATTCAAACGGAAAGCCAAGAGAGACATACAAGACACCTCAAGAGACCGCAAGAAATTTGCAAGACACGCACACAAGACACCACAGGACACCGCAAGACACAGGCGAGACACCGCCGGACACTCGCGAGACACCGCAGGACACCGCGAGACACAAGCGAGACACACGCGAGACACCGCAGGACACCGCGAGACACGCGAGACACACGCGAGACACACGCGAGACACAGGCGAGACACCGCAGGACACCGCAGGACACCGCGAGACACACGCGAGACACGGGCAAGACACCACAGAACTTCTATCCCCAAACATTTTTAGATAAAAACTATGATTTGAAGACACCTGAATGAACCCATCAAAAAAATCCTCAAAAAAACATGTTTGTGAAAACAACTATTTTTGAAACCCTGGAACCCATATCAAAAGACTGCCAGTTGATGGCATTGCCACTCAAAACCTTGAAGCTGGCGGTGCTGCGGTTTTAGCTGCCAGGATTTCAGTGCGAGTACGCTTGAAAAAGGCCACTGCGGTCCCCAAACCTCAAAACAATAGCTTCTCTAAGATTTTTTTATATAACTTGAATGAAGTTACTCTTCAAACCTTGGGGGCCAACATGGAGCCTGGTCGCCCCGGTGCCTCAAGAATGCCCAGCCGGAAACTAAGGACCTTTGTTTTCTGGTCCGCGCCAAACCCCCTCATTTCCCAGGCTGCTGATGGGGGGCTTGCTCCCCATCAGCATGTGAGTTGCGGCTAGCAGATTACGCACGGTATCCATGCGTTCTGCCTCCGACGGCACCGCCTCAAGACCGGCCCTGGGCGTCGGAGTGGCCTGGGCATTCGATCCACTGGAAGCCGCGCCTTCCCGCTGAGGGGCCAAGGATCTGCTCTTGCCTTTCCCTCCAGGCTTCTTGGGATAGAAGAAGGCTGACCTTTCCTTGGCTTCGTTGGTGTCCGGGTGTTTGGACCAGAAGTGCTGGGACAAAGCGAACTGGCCTCCGGGGAGTCCAAAAGCTTTCTTGCACACGCTGCAATGCAAATATTCGCCTTCCAAAGGCTCAGGATATTTCGGGGTGAGCCTCACAGTAGACTTCTCGCGGCGGGGCTCCTCTGGTTGGGTGGATTTCTTCTTGTCATCTCTGGCTCTGGATCTGGATCGACGCTCATTCTTCTCTCTCTTGCGTGTCTTGTCTTTCTTGTCCTTCTTCTCTGCGCGCTTGTGCTCCTCAGAGTGACGGCGGCCCCTCCGGCCACGCTCATGATGGTCACGGTCAGGGGCTTCGCCGTCAAACTTTGAAGCATTCTGACGCTTATAGCGTGGCACCTCGATCTTTGAACCTTGAGGTTCGGCAGGTTCCTTGTGGTCCCTCCTCGGGGTTGCCCCAAGGATCTCCGTGCTCGCTGAGATCGATCTGTGTCTGTGTTTCCTGGGTGGTGTGGGAGGTTTTGGTGGCACAGGAACTTCAGAGCATGGGCTGCGGCTGCAGCTTTCATCTTCACTCTGTTCTTCTTCTGTGCGGCCATCTTCATAATCACAGTCAAAGGGCTCCCGGCCATCACCACCAGGACGGGCATCAGCACGGGCGCGATCAGCACCGCCATGTTCATGTGCGCCTTCTGGTCCAGGCATAGTGTCCTGGCGTATGAAAGCACGTCAGCAAAAATTCAAAAACTAGACTATCCTTTAAAAAAATGCGGGTTAAGTCAATCTGCTTTGACAAAACAAAGGCGCTAGTGAAAGCCTCTCTGCGGCCAGAGAGCTATGCACTTTATTGCCTTCCACGGTCGATTTGGCCGGGCTGGGTCTGTCTGCCACCGACCATATGGCCGGCTAGGCTTAGACAAGACCCTCCGGCCATCGACCTGGATTAGGCATTATTGGCTGTTGGGTTGGCTTCGTTTGCCCTCCAAAGAATGGTTGGACAAACAAAAGCGCCCACAGCCAAAGACATGTGCTAGTGTCGGTGTTTAAATACTTGAAAAAACACAGTGTTTTTTTGGAAACGTTTGCCCAAAACAAAATCTATCCCCAACTTCAAAACTGTCCTCGCGGAGTTCCTCGCTGACGCTCGCCAACCTGGCCTCTCTAAAGGCTTGGCTCCACGGGTATCCGATTGGATTGAGCGTGATGCAAACTAGTCGCCCCATCCCTGTGAGCCAAGGCATACATGAAACACATTCAAAATGCTGCCAGCTGCACAACCAGACGCTGCAATGCACAAATGATATCTTGAATCTTGAAGCATGTCCAAGCTGAATAAGAAAAATTGCAAAATCACACGTTTATAGCTATGAACAACCCAAACCTTTGAGCACACGTTTTAACAACCCCCTGCGGCCCTGCGTTGCTCAACACAAGTTTCTTGAGGCTGACGCGCATTTTAACAACCCCCTGCGTGATTCGCAGCTGCTTGCTGAAGAACTGCACGAGGTGACACCATCTCAAAGCAAGGAATGAAGACGCATCATGCTCTGCACTTGTGCTGTTGTTGGGTTTTCGTTCTTGTGACCCTCAGCAGACTTGGATTTGGCTCCAAGAGCCACCCAAGCAAACAACCAGCTTTGTGCTTCGGCCCTGCTAGCATGGTTTTTTACAAACGTGTAACGTCTGCATTTGTCATGATGCCGGCAAGATGAGAAACAACGTAGATTCCCGGAAGCATGTGTAAACCTGTCGTATAAAACCTTCACATCTTTCAACGTGGGGTCCTTGCAGCTGACAGGGGGAAGATCCAGGTGCTCATGAGGCATTCGCAAAACCAGGGCTTCATCTTGCCCTGCCCCTGCTTGCTCAACATCGCCAAATGACTCTGCAGCAGCAGCAGGCAGGGCTGAAGCTTTTCCTTTCCCCTTTCCTGCTTTGCTCTTGTACGCAGCACAGGCTTCCTGCGTCAAGTCCCTAAAGGCAGAAAGGTTCTCCATGGCCAAGAGATCACCATAGTAGGCAGAACTGCCAAGGTGGCAAATCTTTTTCAAATTGCTTGGCCTTGCGAACAAATGCTCGGCCAAAAGCAAAACACGGTAATAGCTTTCTGGTCGTTTCCAAATTTGAGAGCAAAAAGTTTTGCTCTTGTCTTTCGCTGTCAACCATGTACAAGAAGCATCCCATGCCTGGCAAGACCAACCATCTTGCAGCAAGGCCAAAACCAAGGACAAACGACAATGTTTCCTAGACCCGGGAGCACTTGAATTGTGGTTTGGCTCTGACATCAATGCCTGGAGACACAGACAAAACGTTTGCCAACCAAAAGCTTTGAATGCCAAAGTCATCCACTTTTGATGCCACCACACCCAGCTTCTCAAATGCATCAAAAGCAGATGCATCAAAATAAGGCATATCGAAGATTTCACAGCCAGAGTCTTGGTCAAATGCCTTCAGCTGAAACAAAGACATAAGAGCTGCATGCTCCTGGTGCTGCAAAGGTCGCCCAGCAATACAATCCTGTCTCTTTCCTGGCCAATTGGTACAAGTCCTGGGCAGCTTCTTCTTTTGTGTCCACATCCACCAAAGCTGCCAATGCATCATCATCGTCGAAAAAGTGTGGTAAGGGCAAAGGCATTTCTGAATTGCTCAGAGCAGGCTGCAAAGAAATTTGCAAACCAGAGCATTGAGCGCGCCAGGCAACGGCCTCTATGCAAAACTGCGCAAACTTGTCCGGGAAACTCCACACAGACAAATCCAAAGCAACTGACTGCCTGGCATCCACATCCAGTTTCACCTCGCTGCCTTGAAACTGCACATTAGAGAAATAGGAAACATGCACCAGTGTGGAAACGGTCTTTGTCTTTCTCAGCTTGACTACCACTTTGGCTTCTGGCCGCGCATCCACCGCAGAGAAATAGATATGTTCTTTGAAGGCAGCCTCGGAAGGAAGCTCAGCTGACAACAAAGCTTTCTCGAGGACATTGGGCTGCGTTGCCACAGGTGCTTCATCATGGTTTGGATGGACGGCGATACGCCACAAATCTGCAGGCACAGACAGGAAAGTTCCAGTTGGCAAAAAATGTTTGAAAAGCTGAACCACATGCATGGCCTCGTCGGGAACCTTCAGGAAGGCATCCTCCAAAGTCAGCTGAACCTTCTTCAGAGTCTTGTGGAAGGCTTCTGCTTCTTTCTCCCACTTGGAAACATCAGCAAAATGATCTTTGGCATCACACGCATAGACTCGCTTACACTTTTGAGCCCATGTGAGTTCTTGGAGCTCGCGTTTGGGCAAAAGGTGGGACAGCAATGTTGAAAACACGGTGCGGGAGTTCCAAACACCAGCAAGCCAATGCAGGCCTTTTGTGATCATCTTGTTGACTTCTGCTCTTCTTTTGCGGGCAGCCACTGTCACGGGCCCAGCAAACCTGAAGCCACGCTGGGCATGAAATTTCACACGCGCATGCTCGCCTTCTGTGTGCCTCTCTGTGAGCAAAGAAAAAGCCCTTGCACGCAACGCCAAAAAGGCGTCGCGAAAGTCATGAAGTGGACGGCCTTCAGACACAGCAAATTGTCTCAACTGCGTAGACACAGCTGTGTCATGCTCAAGCAAGGTGGCAGACACGCTGTCCTTGGCGTGGTTTGGCATGGCATCGTACTCGGCAAGTCCTTTAGCCACAGCTGCTTTCGCAGAGGCCAAAGGAAAGCCACAGTACTCGCCAAATCCACCCGCCAAAACATAAGGCAAGGAACTGAAAGGCTTCAGCTTTTGCTCTAAAACCTGGCAAAATTTGCTTTTCACTACCATATCCACCTCTGCCACACGTCGGCTGTGGGCCCTTTCAGCAACCAACAGGGCACATGCATATTCAGAGCCACCACAATTTTTGACACGGCGGCAAAGGTCACGGCAATGCCCCAACGCCAACGCTGGCAAACGCCTGCCTTGCCAAACACAATGTCCATCTGGGCAATTGGCATCACGCATGGCTTTTTGGCGGGACCAACGGTTTGGATGGGATGCCAGGATGTCAGAATGACAGAAGCAACCCTCAGACCATGTGGCCTCTCGCCCAACAGCTGCGGTAAACATGCACAGCCACGCCAGAAATAGGGCATGCCAAGAACTTGCCAAAGCTGCACTGACTTGTTGGACGTACTGGCTGCTCGAATCAGGAAAAATGCTGGTGTCCCACCTTCTTTGAAGAAATGGATACACTGCTGCCCACTCGTGAACAACTTGCTGCAAGCTCTGCCATCGCCAACTCAGCAGCTTGGTCTTAAAGCCCAAAACAGCAGCTTTCTCTTCAAAAGACGCTCCTTGAAACAGTTTGTCCAACAACAAGCTCTGAGTTGAAGGCTCGGCCACCACGCGACAAGCAGCCTGCAACTGCTTCTCCATTTCCTTCCATTCGGGGATCTGCAAGATAGATTCTTCCATAGCGTTGAAAAAAATATGCAAGAGACCAGGGATGGAAAAAGCACATGGCAACAATACAGGATCGTCAGGAGAACCTGCACGGGCCTCTTCTGAGAAATCTCTCAAGAAGGCTGCTAGGTCCCCTTCCAAGTTCACAGGAAAGCTGGGCAGGTTCCTCTCTGTGCCCTGGTCGGACAAAAAGGAAACAACCTGACGTCTCCACGTGGTCAAACTCTCTTGCCCATACTCAAGGCAAGCAGAATGGATCAACAGCCGGGCTTTGTGGGCTGTGCTGGAAGCACCTTTACCCAAAGTCAAAGCAGGCATGCTACGCCTTTCCACTTCAAAGCCATCCTTGAAAGCATTGCCGCCCTCAGCCCATCTAAACACAACAGGCTGTTTGACGATGTCCTCAATGGTACAAAAATAGTTTTGGTGGGCTTGAGGAGAAGCATCCGAACTCAAAAACCTGTGCACGTGAAATTGCAAACACTTGGGGGAATGGAAGGCACGTCTGTACAGCATCAAGAACATGTCGAGCTTTATCAAAGCTCGCCGCAAACATTCCCCAGACGGGGCCAAAGGACGGTTTCCCTGCAACTTGCTGCCATCTGGGTCCAAGATACGGGCACAAGTGTCCAGAATGCCTTGGGCTTCCTCAAAATTTTGCAAGACAAAAGCCATTTGGGCAAACAAAATATCTTGAATAGGGCACAGCTCACTCGTGGAACCTGATCCTGAACCCCTAGCGTAATAAGCTTCTCGTGACCCCCATCGGTTCTTGGAACGGCCAGCAAGCTGGACATCTCCAGCTTCAGTTGGCTCCACAGCCTCAGCCTTTGGCTCAACTCTCAATTTGTTACAAAAACTAGATGGTGTGACAAAAAGCAAAGGATCTGCAGACACGGCAGCTGGAACCTTAAAAAGGTAACCCACTCCCCACGTGCGTGGAAAAGAGCTGGGGCCACCTGGCTCCTCTGCCTCTCTCTGCCACACACCAGCTTTCCCAATCAAAAGCATTTTGACTGCTTCAGGGAGCTTTTGCAATGGCTGTATGTGCTTCCCTGGAAGATCAGCTGAGGACACTACAACAGGCTCATCGAAAACAAACGCAGTTGAAGCCTGCCAGGCTACGTATCCAGAAGCATTCGCTGCTGAGCCAGGGGCTTCTGGTTGTATTTTCACGCGCTTCCTTTCCACACCATCGCTGACCCAGGAATCTGCTTGATGCCTACACGCAAATCTGTCACGTGAGAAATCTAGTGCGTGGCAGGCACCAACTTTTGCAGATGCCACTACACACCAACCATCGGCTGGTTTTTTTGCCATTCGCTCTGCACAGGTGAATGACGCACGGGAAAAAAACCTTGTCAGGTTTCGCTTCCTGTCGGCCAACAGGGCCAAGGCTGCCCAAGTCTGGCTGCAAGACCAAAGGCTCCATCGTTTCATGGTTCTTTTTGCTCCTTCTTTCGGGAATGCATCCATGAGGGAGGGGATACAATGATTTGGGCCAAATTGCCAAGTTGCACCAGATGACAATCGAGAAAACTGATGCCATCTGAAATTGAAAATGGCAAGCCACACACCCCAACAGCTGTGAAACAATGAAATCATAATCATACCAGACATGGAAAAAATACACAAATTCAAAGAGAGCAAACCAAACCCAAAAGAGGTTTAGGATAAAAAATGTTTTGAAAAATGAAAAAAGTATAAAATTTCAACATTTGGAACACATACATTTCAAACCGCGTACAAAAGGTGCATCAGCTGTTTGAATTGAAACTGCCACTCCAAAGCTCTGCTTTACACGTTCTTGACTAGCAAACACGGCGAACCCTCCAAACGGTTCAAACGACCCGCGGGTACCTGATCTTAGGCGCCATTGCCTCGCCGTTTGGCGGCCCAACGTGATGGGCCATCGGCAGGGTTCCATTTTGACTTCACCCAGCCGGCATGAAGCACGACGCCCCCCGCGACCAGAATTGCAGCAATTCGGCGCAAGGGGCTCTGAAGCGCCCGAGCAGAGGATCGGCCCTTCGCCAGGGCACTCAATGCGGTTTGGTTGTCAATGAGCAGAACGTAGCGCTTGCCATGGTGCTTTGACTCGCGGCATAGCTTTCGCAACACGTCTAATACTGCGGCTGTCTCAAGAATGTTGATATGCTGATTCGCCTCTTTCCACTGATATGAGAGGAGGACCTTCCAAGACCAATGGGAAGGATCCACGCTCTGTCGGCAAGCGCTTCCAAGCGCCATTGGAGCTCCATTGTGGATTCGGATTTCGCCTCCACGGTGCGAAGTAGCCCGGGTCAGAAGGTAGGCCAGGACTTCCTCATCAGTGAACCACTTTCTGGGATCCACGAGCCGGGCCGGATCTGAACCCATTGGCCCGCTCACAAGCTCACGCAAGGAGCGAACCATGGTGCCAGACCCCGCCTTCGATCCAAAGCGGACTTTCCATGGCTGCTCATCATATTGCGCGCGCTCCTCCATTTCATGCCAGCACTGCCAAATCAAGCTGGCAACATCTCGGGACTCTACCTCGGCTTCCGTCACCACGAGGCCCACCAGCAATCTAGCGACAGCCGTAGCGGAGAAGCTGTTGCCGATGAGCTGTCCTTTTACATCATTTGACAACTTGCTCTTGGCCTCCAGGTGGTTTGATGTGAAGCCCATCATTCGCAGCTGTTCATGCGGCTGCAACCGTCTTGGGCCATGCCGGTCAATGGCCAAATTCTTGTCCTCATACTGGTAGGGCTGCACTCTAAAGGCATCTCCTTTCCATCGCGCCTTTGCTTTTTCGCTAGCCTGTTCCAGTCCTGCTGGTGCAAAGGGCGGCGACTGGCGAGGAATTGGCCTGGTAAAGGTCGCAAATGGTTCATCTTCAGCAGCCATCTTTTGTGCATCCTGTGCCAAAAACCAAGTCAAAGGGGGTCGTTCAGTGTCGATGGTGACTTTTGTGACTTGGTAGCCAACATCCCGTGGCGAGAAGTTTTTCTGAAGTTGCAAGTCAGCCCCATGAATCATGGGTATCCCCTTGATCCAGTATAAGCGGGGTCGACGACAGCGTCCGATTTCTCCAGCCTCAAGGAACACAGCCTCAAAGCCTATTTTCCTCGTTTGCACCTTGTAGTCCTCTTCGTCCATGACTACATTCTCATAAAACTCCGCCACGCTCCAGGGTGCCAGCCCATCTAGCTCACTCACCTGCAAGAGCCCCTCACGTAAGCGAATGAGCTCATCCAGAAGTCTACTGCTCGAAGCTTCTGCGCCGCCACGGTGAGCATTCAGTTGTGAGTGGTTCAAACGCGGCCAACCTCCTGCAAGAATGACCCGAGTGGCTTTCGGAAATCGACGACGTATCTCTTGTAGCTCTCCCAGTTGCACTTTGTGGATGTCATCATACCAGAGCGCATGCCGCACATGCTGTCGCATGATTCGACCACTCTCTGGAGCGGTGTCAATGCCAACCACCCCAATGGGATTGTAACCAAGGAGCTTTAGAGCTTGTGAGAAGCCTCCAATACCAGCGAATGCCTCAATCACTACTGTGGGGTCGGACCCCTCACCTTCCATCGTCATGAGCTCGTGTGCCAAGGTATGGATTCGTGCCCGCCCCCACTTGGTAATTCCGCCCTCTTCTGAAGCGTCTGTGGCCAGTACCTGCCCAGAGATCTCAGTGCGCTGGTCGAACCAGTGAGTATAGGCGGCGTGCATGAAAGCAGCATGAGTTCATCTATTGACTGCTCACTGACCCAACTCCCCATTGGGCTGTTGTACTCATCGTAGATGGAGTCGAACAAGCTGGCCAACGGTCGCTGGTATTGAACTGAATGCATGTTCTTTGATACCACTGCTTCATAATCCCTTGACGAAGAGCGAACTCCATTCTTGGTGATGGTCTCCAGGTTCGCAACCAGCAGCCCTCTCCGAAACTTTGTTGCGCTTCCAATCCAACCCAGGTTTCCATCCACTTCAGCTCCTAGGCTTGTCCATGTCACTTGTCCTTCTGCGGCCTTCGCTGGATCCCGTCTGATTCCCCTCTTGTCCATCTCCTTCCTCAGCTTCAGTTGCGCATCGCTTGGCCGTCCTTCATATTCTCCTTGGTCTGTCTTCCATACCATCATCAACTCATCGAAGTTGTCAACATAGAAGCTAAAGTAGCTTCGCGGGGACCTCAAGCTCTGCAGAGGCGACGGCTCGCCCATTCGAACCAGGTGGCTCATCTCGAGTCCAGCTGTGCGCGCCACAGTTTCAAAACCACTTTGAATGAAGTCCACTACATTGTTCCATCCCATTGGCGCCGATCGTACTCGGGGAAATGCGGCTCGATCAATCCCGTCTCCAAAACACCACCCTGAGGCTTGCCGGCTGAGAACAAAGAATCCCCGCCAACGCTCCCCAGGGCGATAGAGATGGAAACATTGTTTTTGATCTTCGGCCGAGCACAAAACAACTTCAGATTCGTGTGCGTAAAGTTGCCCCACAAAGGGGCATACCCCATCTTTTCCGATGTCCTGTATGGCACTCGCCTTTGAAAGCTGTTGGAGGGGATCAGATTGACGATAAGTCGTAGGTTGCGCAACCAGCTTCCGTCCTTCCGCACGCTCTAAACTTTGTGAACCCCGAACATTCCATTACGGACCGGCTCTCCCTTGCACCGGAGAGTCTCAGCTTCGACCTCTCTTTCAAGCATGCCAGCCTTCACCAAATGAGAGACAATCTGCTCCCATTCCTCCTGGCTGGCCACCTGAACCGTGGCCGACGTTCGGGGATCTACAAGCTCTTCATCCGGGATTCGAAGCAAGTCCGGGTTTTCCACGTACTTCTTCAGTTTTTCGCCCACCACCGACGCCAAGTCAATCTGTCCTGCTTGCCCTTCTCCAGGTTTCGTTCCAATAATGGCCTCAAGCGTCAGAGGATACGACTTTCCAATGCTCGCTCCTGTGTACATTTCTCCAAGGTTGTGCTGCTCTGATGTCCAGTTCCATGGGGCAATCTCCAAATTCTTCTCATCGTTCTCAACCCATCGCTCAGCAAATTTCTTTTGTCTGTTGATCACTGATTGCTGAGTGCTGCTGATATCGACTGAGTGCATCATGACATCATGCAGCATGCGATCACCATTTGGACAGCAATACATATAGTTAAGGGTCAACATTTGCAACCAAGTCCACGCTTGTACTCCAAATTCCTTGGCTTCCTCCTTTAATGCTTCAAGCTGTTCCTCATCAAGCGTTGCATCATTCCGAATCAGTGATTGAATCTTCATGTCCAGGGATTTTTCCTTGTCCTCCATCCTGGGCAGGGGGACTGGAAGGACCTCGGCCTGAGGACGACGAAAAGCCTTCAAAGCGCAGCATGGCAGCAAGCGCGCAAAGGCGCCAAGTTTTCCCGGGCGGACTTGAACAGCACTCCTCAAGACCACTCCCAGATAACTCGCCGTCAGCAGGCCCGAAGTCAACCTCTGCACCCCTTTCCGCCGCGACTGAAAGTTTGGAGGCTCTTCTCCTCTCAGATCAATTGCCTCACACAGACCTTCGGCCCATTTCAGATCCTTCTTGGTGACGACAAGGTCCTGTCCTTGTAGTGCCTCTCGAATCTTGTATGGATCCATCAGCTTGTAATACTTTTCACAGATGGGTGATCCTCCATGATCATTGTCTCCTTCTCCTACCAATGTGCCTTGCGTCCACTTCCAGCCCGTCGCCAGCTCATAGATGCGGACCCCCTCGCACATCCCCAGGAGGTTAAGCTTGCCAGGTCCAGGACTACGCCTGGGCCCGACACCTTCACCCCCCAGGAGTGAGCAGGCCGCCGTCTCATCCGGGTTCTGATCTTGCCCTAGGAACCGCAGGTGGAACTCAAATTTCTCCACTACCGAGTTTCGTGATATGTCCATCCAGTCAATCAGCCGGCCACTGAACCAATGCTCATACTCATCCCATTGCGGACTGTCTGCAAGACATCGCTTGAACTCGTCATAGATCTCAACCAAGGGCGGATGATGCATAAGCATCGTCAATCTTTCCTTGTGTTTCTCTGCTGTTGAATCTGCAGCCATTGCTTGCTCCAATCTCACCATTTTGATGCATCTCTCCGCAGCAGTCACCTCTACCACTTTCTCTTTCCTTTCTTCCCTTTGCCTTTTCCCTTCTTTCCTTTCTCGCCCCCCCTAGGTTCGCCGGGGCTCGATCGTCTTTTTCTCCTCCTTCGCCCTTTTCTCCGGTCAGATTGGGGGGCTGTCGATACTCGCGGCTCCACCAAGGTCTCTGCCACTGGCCCCTCTGCAGCTGAAGTTCCGTCTTCTGTTCTTGTTGGGCAGCTTTCATTTCCTCTCTTGAGTAAGCCCGTTGTTCGCCTTCCAGGGCTATGAGTTCGAGAAGGCTGCCTTGGCCCCAGTGGCCCTGAGTCACGAAGAGCTCCACGCTCTTGATCCGCTGCGTCAGGATGTCCATCGCTTGCAGCAAATGGTTGCTCGCAATCAGGTCTAGGGCGGTCGTCAGCGTTCTGAGTTCCCGTAGATTGCGCATCCCGATCGTCCCCTCCGGGTGCTTTGCCAGAAAGATCTGGCTCAGGTAAGCCCGGGCAACTGGTGGTAGGTCCTCCGTCACCTCCGCTGCTCCCCTTCCGACGCTCTGGTTCAAGAGGACGTTGAACCGGCGCAGAGTCACATTTGCTATCGCCCCTGGCCTTTCCTCGTGAAGCCGGTGGAGGCGATCGACTCCTTTTGGAAGGGCAGCGAACCGAAAAAGCGAGCTCGAAGAAGATCCGTCATCGTCACTGTCACTGGAGGTGCCCTCTTTCTTGTCACCCTTCTTAACCTTCTTCTTTTTCTTCTTCCTTTTCTCTGCGCTACCAGCTTCTCGTCCCAAGCGCAGAACGTTTCCACTGGTATCTTCCTCCTTTCTCTTTTTGAGAACCTCCATCAATTGCAATCGCTTCGGCCCTGTCTTCTCTTCAACATTCTTTCGTTTCCGCTGTCCTTCAGCTTCAGGGTCTTTTGGCCTGTCTCCCTTCTTCTCAATCTCGCCACTGCCCAAAGCTTGAGCTAACCCGGCAATTCCAGCTTCCCCCAGCTGAACCTCGGAAGCGCCTGGCACCCCACCCCCCTTAGAGGCTTCACCAGGAAGGCCCGGTGAACCAACAGGAGGGGCAGGAGTGACATGCGAAGTAATCAAAGTCTCCAACTTCTTTTTGTCATCGTCACTTAGCCAGGTGATTTTTAGGGCGGATTGTTGTGGCAACACACGGAATACATCAAATCTCGGTAGACAGTGACCTCTTCACATCGATACGCTGGCTTGCTGCAAAAAATGCAATGGTACTGGTCGACCTTTGAAGCGGTCTTCAATCCACCATTTGTAGTATCCATCCTCGATGGCATGAAAACGTCCGGTGTGGATCACCCCGTGATTTTCATCCGTGTGGTCACCTCCATCTAGCAATTCAATGATGCCCTGCCCCTGTCGGGTTCCATCATCATGATATAGCAGGGCCTCGAGCAAAACCCCCTGGCTCAGCCCCAGGAGTTGCTCAGGTTGCGCCTTCCTACCTGTTCGCCTCCAGGGCTCAGGGTTTTGCCCTTCCATCTTATGTTCTACTTCAGCCGCCCTCTTCCCTGTGGCCTTATCCAACTCACCCACGAGAGTGAGCCGGTGCCACCAGGGGGGAGGGGGCTTCCTTGACCTTTTCCTTGAAAAATAACTGCTTCAGGGCAGGAAACACTCATTCGCACTATTACTACGGGGGCCCATGAGTTGGGCTTTGACCTTGGCTTGGGCTTGGACTTGGACTCTGACTTAGACAGTCTTGTTACTGCCTTTGCTTGGTTCTTTGCACTGCTGTCAAGTATGTCCTGCTTGGGATGCGCTTCTGTTGATGCTGATGCTGGTCGTTGTCGCCTCTGTTTCTTGTTTTGTGAACTCGGTTCGATCACCTCCAAATGATCCTGCAACGCAGGGAAAGCCAGAGGCGGTGGAGGTAGAGCTGGTAGAGTAGCAGCAGCGTCCAACCGCGGGGTCTCTGTAGAAAAGTCTATGTCAAAAGGTTCCATTGTCCATCACACGGGTCGTGACACTAGATGTGCACTGAACACAACCCTAACCCGTCTTGAGCAAAAAGAACACATACATATATGATTGCAATTTGGCCATCACAGTTACCTAAGCCCAAGCCGAAGATCATCTACAAGTGTTGTATTGACTGAAAAGACAGCGTCAAATATGGTTTGCAAAGCGTTTCAAAGCTGTGCGCTGTTCCATCTCTCAGCCCTTCCCTCTCGATATCTCTCGATCTATCTCTCTCTCTTATATTTTTACATTATCTAATAAATATACATATATATATATATTTGTTAACAAGCAACTAAACGATATCTCTCCACAGTGCCACAGTGTACCATATCCAGTGTTTATTTGGCAGATAACACATCACAACAAACCTTGGTGTGCGACAGGATGCAGCTGGTCTTTTCACACACTACGCATGTTACGCAGGCGCATGTGCATGTGCATGTGCTTCTTGCTCATGCTCAGCCAGAACATCTTGAAAATACAGCTGCAACACAGCATTTTCTGCAGTGTACTTGGATTTATATACACTGCCTTCAACACGGCCCCAAAAGCAAATTCCTACTTCTTCAGCACGTTCAAGTGCTACCCTGACCTTTTGTCTATCACTCAAAAAGTTGTCGTCCAAAACAGACTTCAGAAAGGGCACAACTTTCTGGATAGCCGCTTTACGGGCTGCACTGTGCCTGCCTTGAAAATGCCTAGGTGCAGCCAGTAGGCCATCTTCAGTCACTTCAGTCTCTGATTCATCACTGCTACCGCTGCTACTGCTAGACGAAGAACTTGATGGGCTCGAGCAGGACGGACCAGACCCAGTGCCACCCCCCTTCGAGGGTGGTTCTTTCCCCTCCTCTTCTACAGCGTTGGTGTCCCCAGGTTGAGAGACCTGGGCCTGGGACTGGGAGTCAGATCTCTGTACTGACAGTACTGAAGGTGGCCTCATTTGTGGAAGCTGCAGTTCATTCATAGTAGTGGGAAGAATACCAATGCTAGATGAGCAAATGTTCTCCTCATCATCACTGTCAAGAACATGTATGTCTACCTCGGACGCTCTGGTAGGTTCCAGCCGTGGCCTTTTCACACCTTGGGAATAGCATCGATCTCCTCCTTGACGGTTTTGATGAAGCTGAAGCTGCTCTTCCTGAACAGTAGTGTTCCTCAAAACACAAATGAGTTGATACAAGTTGATGGTTGTGGTCATGTATAATGATAATACCATAATACAATATACAAACAAATCAAACCCTAAGCAAACATCAGTTCAAATTCATCAGCAAGAATCTCAGGGTTGTGTCTATGTGGCTTTCCCAGAGGTCGAGGCATTTGCCGCCGAGGCAGTGCTTCGCTAGGATCATGTGCAGACTCACCTACGCACTCAAGAATTGAAACATCCCTCAAACACACAGAAGTCACAGGCACAAGATAAAGTGATAAAAGTCTGACACCGGAACCTCGAAAGGCCATTAGATGCAAATGACATTATTCATGACAGCCTGTCAAGAAAGCCAGCATCTCGGAATAGAATTCAGCCTTGCAATTTGGATGAATATAAGTGCAGACCTTGGACATTGAGCTGAACAACCAAGTGATCTTGCCGCCCTGGATTGGCTAGTGTCATATAGACTTCATGAACTACAATTAGTGAGAAAAACGACAACTTGAGCGTCCAGCGAATGGGTTCTTCTTGCAAACCTCCAGAACGCAGTTGTAGTATCTGGCACCTTGTGAGTGCGAGAACGCACTGGTTGCAGTCAGCTTTTCCACCTCTGGTTTGCGTCGCAACAAAATCGAGAAAAACTCCAAGCATTGCTTGCGCAACATTACGTAGTGTGTCACACTGCACTGGCGAGCATCCTCAGTCATAGTCCAGCCTTGTTTAATCAGCTGTAACCTTGTCTCATAGATAGTCCATCCGCTCTCGTTCTCACAATGAAGACTTGACACCGGGACTGGATCTGACAGATCAACAGTCGCAATGGTAGCAGATGAAGTCAAGTAGAGAGCTCCATTCTGACCAAGAGTCATCATACCATGGTTTCTCATGAAAGTGATTGCTTCTTTGTAGCGCTTTTCCAAACCACATCGTCTCTCTTTTGCAAGAGAACCATATTCTGCAACCAAGCTCCCAATTTCCTTCATGGCTGCCCTTGGCGGCGGCAGCAGCAACAACATGAAAGAAACTTAAAGTCCTTTGTGTTGTAGATCATAAATGACTCACTCATACTTGTTCTATAACATTCCATAATTGTTGCATGTTTGCTCCCAACGGTATCGGTGCACAGCCTGAGGCATTCCACAAAGACTCATGAAATTTCATTGTTGATTGTGCTTTGATGCAAATCTCAAGAGTCACAGCGCATAAGCGCATACTCAAAATATTTAAAGTATTCTGGTGTTGGCAACGCTTTAAGCAAGACAAAATCTATGCAAAGGTGCTGTTGAAAATTCTTCCAGTGTTTCAATGATGTTATCGGCAAAGAGGTCCTTGATGTTCAAGGCCGTGATTGTATCTGCAGATATCCTGAAACATCTGATTGCATAATATTCATTCATAACACAACCTGCAACACTTGAAGGCTTGAAGGCTTGACTGATAGACTGATAGATGTTATTGTTTGGGTTTAATGCCTCCAACATAAACAATCTGATCAGGTCAAAAGACAAAACCAACAAAACCACTCCCCCCTGGCCTTCTAGCTCGCAGTCCATTGTCACTGCTAGACGGCTAGGATGTTCACGGCGACGCAATGCTTCCAAGCCTTACCCAAACGCAGTCACACAGTCGCACGGTTCCATGTGATGGGCTGTACAAAGAATTCACAAAATAAAACTGAATCCAGTGAAGTTTGCTTGATTATGGATTATGGATTAGTTGATTAAGCAAAGTTAAACACACACACAGCACAAGAGCTGGGGTTCGTACATCTTCCCCCAAACAGCAAATTCGCTGGACATACATCCGCTTGTCTGGCTGAAGATGCAACACTTGAAGCACGAGTTCCTGGTTTGTTTTGGAAACTCGATAGAACTGGCCAGGACGCATTCTTGCCTTCAAGTGTTGAGTCCACACAGACCTGTCATGGTCATCTATCTGATCTGTGGGCGCAGACGATCTCAATTGACATTTGACCTGTTCAAGGTCAAAAGCCATCTCTGAAGTGTCACCATGCAAAGATTGGAGAGAAAATCCATACACATATCCCAGAAGCTCCTTAGCAACGTCAACAACAGTTCCAAGTTAAAGACTAGTGTGTATGTATATATATATATATATTTCAACAGTCAGTTCAATCATGCTCTGCTAGCACTAGCAAAGGCCACAGACTGGATGTGATGTTGGACAAAAAGAATCTTTACACACCTCTAAACCTAAAACAAAACACTGCCAGTGAAACAAATATACATACTATCACATCGTTCCAAATGGCTGATCTTGAGTTCCATTCCGTCATAGTGATAATGCTTCCAGTCTTTGACAAGTATTTGTCCACACGCTTCCTGAACTGATCTTGGAAAAGGTCGGAATTTGTACGTCTCCTCAGAAAAGCACAAGTTGATGCTGGGAGGGCAGCACGCCCTTTTCCCACATGTTGAGCCAAATAACGGTGTTGCGCTTCCAACTGTTGCATACTTGTGAGAGCAGAAGTGTATGAAATGCATGCTTTTGCAAGGCTGTCTTGCATCCTCCCACCAGCAGTGAACTCCTCCAGTGAAGTTCTGAAATTGCTCTTGCGCCGTGGGTCCAAGAACTGTTTTGCCATCTGCGTCAAGTTCCTATCCCTTGCACGTCCCCTATCCCAGCGTTGCATACATGCATTTGCCTGACTTCTGGCTGCTTGCAAGGTTGCTTGCAAAACGGATTCTGGCATAGTATCTGAGTTGTAGAACAATGGCAACCCTATGGAGCAAATCGACCATGGAAGATCCTTCCAGAAACCATATGTTTGCAAAAACCGTTGGCACATTGCCGACTTTGCTCCATGAAACTGCTCCTGCATCCAATTCTTATCTTCATCAGTCAAGCTGTCCAAGAGATTTGCTGCAGGACCCAGTGGTACATCCAACAGTGCTTGTGAATAATCATCCAAGAATACGCCTTGCGACAACACAACAGCCATCCTGTTGGCTTTCCAGGCACGAACCCATGCACAGGACATGAATGAAAGAACGCTGAAAGATTTGCTCCCCACTTTGTCAATTCATAAAGCATCCCGCATGTTGCCCAGAATTTTTTGCACTCATAGCCGTCTTGTGTCAGTTCAGTCAGTAAGGCACATTCATCAGTCTTGAAGTCTTGCGCATCTTCAGCCTTCAGTGGATCGTGAGCCAGAAGTTTCAATGCAGATTGCCTTGGCATCAGCCAGGCCAGAACTTCAAATAAATAGCCCCAACGGCTTGGCACAAGGGTTGGGCAAGTGCTTTTGAACAAGGCCTCAAAACTCTTCTTCAGAGCCAAAGATTGCAGAGATTGATTCTTCCACACACATACAGCTACAAAGCGATCACACCTTGTACGAAGCGAAAGTAACGTGACAGTGCCAATCGAACCAATTGTGAATACAACCCATAACATGATGCAACAAGTGGTCTGCATCTGGCAACGGCATTGAATTGCCAAAGAAGAAACTTGCATCAGATTGCTGACTTTGACCAGGCTCAGGAGTAAGCCACAAGGCGGATTCAGTTCCACTATCCACCATGATGGAACACACCTGAGAAGCTGTATATGCCACATTGTGTGACTCCAAGCCTAGGCTGAAGATCACTTTTTGCAGCTTGTACGCAGCTGTAGAAGCACGACTCCCCACATTCTGAATTGGCAAAAGACGCTTGGTTATTTGAGTTGTACTCCAACAAGTTCCTGGATGCACAATATCTGCCTGAGTAACTTGGTAGTCTCTGCCAAATTGTGGTGAAGGGTCACTGCGCAAGTGAAGGCAGTAAAGTTGGTGACGGCCAGATTTGCTGTTGGGAGAAGTCAGAATGAAATCTCTGCTGTACAACATTGAAGCCATGTCAAAATTGATCCTTGCATCATAAATGACCGTCCGAGATGGCAGTCTGGAGTTGTCAATTCTCATATGGTCCCACAACTGTGGTTGCATTTTCAATCTGGTTGACCTCTCAATCGCTTCTGGCATGTAAGCCTCATTTGGGATTCGGTAAGACTGACACTGAGGCTGGACTGAAAGACTTAAAGCTTTTGGTAGTTGGTTGGTTACATGGGTGTTCTGTCTACTGGCTAAGGCTAAGGGAGATGTGAAAAAACATCAGCGTAGCATAGACCGTCAGACCGTCAATACAAACAACAAAAATTATTTGTGGGTATCGACATCGTTGTCCACTATGAACAGCAATACAGCAAAACCAGGCAGGCCAGTCAGTCACAGTCGAGTCCAGTCAAACTGTCAAACTAACTAACAAAACCAAGCAACCGGCTCTTTCAATGTATCACACAAAAGCACTGAGTCTAAGAGATGCAGGGAATCCCATGCAAAACGTCCTCCAGGCATCTTACGCTGTCCATTTGCTGGCAACAGAAAATTCTGAAGTGTGGCCAAAGACTGTTGCACACCTGAAATGCATGTCCACACGCTTTCTGCTGTCTCAGCATGTTCTTTTGCCGACGCCACTGCCAGTTGAAGTTGAGCACCTTTTAGTTCCTTCAGGTGGTCAAGTTCTTTGTGCATGTGCAGAAACAAAGTATGTATCTCAGAAGAATCAGAAACACTAGCCTTGCTTTGCTTTCTTCCAACACTGGCACTGCCGGCAGCCGCCCGGGCCATACTCACAGAATCACCACCGCCGCCGCCGCCACCCAGTGCAACTTGTACCCCCGAGCCAGAACTCTTGCCACTGCCACAGCTGGAATGAGATTGAGATTCAGTCACAATGAGCTTGATCTTGTCCTTTTCACGTTCCACATTCAGAGTGGCAAAAGTAAGTGGGATTGAAGATGCATTGAACCGTATATTCTTCTTTTGAAAGGCCAACTGTGGATCCCTTGCTGGACACTCCCCAAAGGTTTCCTCAATAGCACCAAGAGTTTTGGATTGCTCTTGTCCATCGTCGTCAAGAAAATACATCCTGAATTCAGCCTCCAAAATGTGATCTCTCAAGCGCTCAATATCACCCGTGGGCAACACAGAGTGACTCATTACCCCGTGCCAAATGCTCTGACAGATTTGAACTGAGGTTTGATTCTCCCACTGAATGTTCTGCCATCTCTTGTGCTCACAGTGATCAGATTATACCAACCTCGTGAGCAGGATAGGCTCCAAATCACATCAATGTGTTCATCAATAGGCTTGATGGATCGTCTGGTAAAAGGAGTTCTTTTACTCTTCACGCCACACTGCATTTGTCACTGCGACGAGCCACGACCACTTCTCAATTCTCAATGCCATCCAAACACATGGCTTCAAGCATCATTCACTACGGAATGGTGAAGCCAATTCAATTCAAAGTTTACTTACATTGTTTATTTTCTGTGCATTCAAGCAAATGCTTCCATACCGTACCTGAATGATCGAGTCAGTCACATGTCCATTGTCCTTTGTGTCACGCTTGTGTATGATTTGATTCAGTTGAAATTAACATTGAACTCATAGAAATTAAATTCTGAACCAATTGATAGAGGTGCGCCGGGCAAAGTGATTGTTCAACACTGGTCCAACACGAGTCCAAAATGTGCACCCAGTGCCAGTGAGAAGTGAGAAGTGAAAAATAGGTTATTTTTTGATTATGATTTCACATCACATCCAACATCCAAAAAAATATCTGTACGCATACATACATACACATACACACGAATGCATCACATCACGAGAGGATGTGCTGTGCTAGTTGATAGTCAGGGGCCAGGGTACCTTCACCACCACATGTGCGAGGCCATTTAATCATTTCATCAGTGATCATCATCCATTCATAAGAACTCACTTCCTCATCCACCAAGTCCCACCACTCAGCACTACACAAGGTTTGCAAATTCACCAGCACATCATCAGTGACAAGCTTTTGACATCCATTGGTTTGTTTTGCGGCTCTCTCCTCCATTCAATGAGAATTCCTCTCTTCCCCAGTCCAAGCCCAACCCTCCACACAGCACCACATCGGGCTTGCAAATTTACCACCTCATGAGTGCTAAGCAAAACCACCACTTCACCTATGATCACCAGGTACTACCTCACCAGCAACTCATGGGTAGCTACAAAAGTTTTTACATATATCCTACCCGTCACAAGGACGCTGGCTGGACTTAGTAGCAGGCGCAGGACTTTGTGCAGGTTTTGAAGCGTGGAAGCGCGATTCTCGTCGCAGGCGCAGGGAATCGTGAGGTTGCGAGGTGTGACGGAGGTTACATTTCGTGGCAGGCGCAGTACTTTGCGCGCGTTAGACGTGTGGACGCGGAAAGATTCGTGGCAGGTGCAGGGAATCGTGAGGTTGTGCGTTAGGGTAGAGGTGAATGTCGCTGTCACATTGGGATTGGCGTGTGTGCGGATGTTGTTTGGAGGGGCTGGAATCGCGAAACTGCTTGGCAGGGCTGCCTGATGTGTGTGTGCTCCGATGGGCGTTTCCGCTTGAGTTTTGGAGGAAGTCTCGTACGAAACGCTCGTTTTGCAGACTTTGACGTGTGAGTTTTTGAGGAAGTCTCGACCGAAACGCTCGTTTTGGAGACTTGACGCGCAACCCTCTGCGGAGATCGTGCGTGTCGAGTGTGCGAAATGCAGGCGAGAGTGCGATTTGTCCCGTGCGCCCGCAACCCTCTGAGGAGATCGTGCGTGTCGAGCGCGCGAAATGCAGGCGAGAGTGCGATTTGTCCCATGCGCGCGCAACCCTCTGCGGAGATCGTGCGTGTCGAGCGCGCGAAACGCAGGCGAGAGTGCGATTTGTCCGGTGCCCGCGCAACCCTCTGCGGAGATCGTGCGTGTCGAGCGCGCGAAACGCAGGCGAGCACTGGCGACTTTGTAGTACAACTTTAGTCCGCGGAGTATCTGGGGAGCTGGCAGATGAGAACTGGTGACTTTGTAGTACAACTTTAGTACGCGGAGCACGCTGTGGAGCTGGAAGCTGAGAACCGGCGACCTTGTAGTACAACTTTAGTACGCGGAGTATCTGGGGAGCTGGAAGAGTGTCCCACAAGAGTGTCCCGCAACAGTGTCCCACTAGAGTGTCTCACAAGAGTGTCCCTTAAGAGTGTCCTACAGGAGTCTCCCACAAGAGTGTCCTACACAAGAGTGTCCTGCAAGTGACCCACAAGAGTGTCTCACAAAAGTGTCTCACAAGAGTGTCCCACAAGAGTGTCCTACAAGAGTGTCCCATAAGAGTGTCCTACAAGAGTGTCCCACAAGAGTGTCCCACAAGAGTGTCCTATAAGAGTGTCCCACAAGAGTGTCCTACAAGAGCGCCCCACAAGAGTTTCCTACAAGAGTGACCCACAAGAGTGTCCTACAAGAGTGTCCTTCAAGAGTGTCCCACAAGAGCGTCCCACAAGAGTGTCCTACAAGAGTGTCCCACAAGAGTGTCCTACAAGAATGTCCCACAAGAGTGTCCCACAAGCTACAAGAGTGACCCACAAGAGTGTCCTACAAGAGTGTCCTACAAGAGTGTCCCACAAGAGTGTCCCACAAGAATTTCCTACAAGAGTGTCCTACAAGAGTGTCCCACAAGAGTGTCCCACGAGAGTGTCCTACAAGAGTGTCTTACAAGAGTGTCTTACAAGAGTGTCCTACAAGAGTGTCCCAACATTCGCTCACACGCCAATCCCAATGCGCTAGCGAGACTCCCCTCTACCCCAACTCACACCCTCACGAGTCCCTGCGCCTGCCACGAATCTCCCACGCCAATCCCAATGTGACAGCGACATTCACCTCTGCAAGAGTGTCCTACAAGAGTGTCCCACAAGAGTTTCCTACAAAAGTGACCCACAAGAGTGTCCTACAAGAGTGTCCTTCAAGAGTGTCCCAGAAGAGTGTCCCACAAGAGTGTCCTACAAGAGTGTCCCACAAGAGTGTCCTACAAGAGCGTCCCACAAGAGTGTCCCGCAAGAGTGTCCTATGAGAGTGACACAAGAGTGTCCTACAAGAGTGTCCAACAAGAGTTTCCTACAAGAGTGACCCACAAGAGTGTCCAACATACAAGAGTGTCCTACAAGAGTGTCCCGCAAGAGTGTCCCACAAGAG
>CAXAMN010022151.1:845498-884380 GCA_963970005.1 Durusdinium trenchii
CAACCCCCGCTACGCGGCGCAGCTGGGAGTCGAACCGTGGGGGGGGAGGGGTGAAAGAGTGACTAGGGCGTACACGGTAGAGGTGCAGACCGCTAGTGTCTTTTATGCGCAGAGTCTTATCCTCTTGCTCTTTGAGCCTTGAAGCAGTCAAGTATGGACACACTATATCGGCTGTTGGAGTGGAACCCTGTACAGATACGCTCTACTTTTCAGCAGGCACAAGATTCATGTCCACTCCTAGCTGATTGCGTATGTCGCACACTCTTTTTCTACTGCAAGGCTAAAACAGTCCAGCTAGCTCTAGCAACTTAAAAGAAAACTACGGTGCCATGTACTTACCTAATCCAGTGTGTTTCACACTATAGAGAAGGTAATCTCAAAGCTACTAAATACAGTGAGGGAGCAATAGCTGACTCACCTCAAGTACAAAATCAAAACGATAATGTACCTCGGCTGGAGACTGTACTTTTCACAGGCGGAGATACCATGTACCGGCGCTCACTAGCTCTTTATGGCCTGAGCTAAATCAAACTAAAAAGGGAAAACGGCTTTTTCTCTACAGAGACCTATAAAAGAATCAAACGACACTCGCGTAACGAAGAACTAAAAATTCAAGACCGCACAAATTGCAATTAATTAAAATGCCTTGCAAAATGCAAGGAGCGTTCGGTCCGAGGAATAATCTTCTCGTGACGTGGTCTCGACCGCTTTCATCCACAGACAAAATAAAATTGCATCAAAAGGACTCTTTCTCATTGACATCAAAAACACAAGAAGGAGATACCGGCAAATGTATGTACAAAAATCTTGCACTACAATTGCAAATCATGAAATGACTTAATCATCAACCATGACTGGTTGTCCATTAGAGGTCATCTCAGAAAAAGCGGCTGTGATAGATATCATCAGTTATGCAAAACTGTCCATACCTATCTACATGCTAAAGCGTATAAACCTGGAACGCAGGAGTATCTTCTTTGACAAAAAGTTTCTCCTCATTGCAAACCAGAATTTATTAAAACTTCAGCCTGGCAACTTAAAGTCAGGCTTGGAAGCAAAGTATCAACTGTAACCAGAAGTATCTTCACTTCCTAGCCATCATTTAAATTTCAGCCTTCGCTCAGGAATTATGCCGCTGCAGACGATGAAGCTGCTTGATCAGAAGTTGGCGGCCTTCCTTTCCTTTTATTCTCTTTCTGTTTCTCCTTCCTCCGCAGTTTCGCCTCATGAAGAGTTGCTCCCATGCGATACTGTCTTCTGTCTCCAGATGAAAAGGAAGCTGGTCTGAGTGAAATAAACATTGGACCATGACTGTCCTCGTCAGTGGGCCTTGAGCACATAACCTCCGTGTCAATCATAGCAAAGTTCTCTGAAAAATTACAGATGAACTCCTTCGTGCTCACTGTGGAATTTTCATATTCCTCTTCACTCATTGAATGACCCCATTCAACAATGGTAGACAAACATGTATCGCCAAGCTGTGATCCTTGGTATTCTTCTTTTTCAACAGTAGAATATTCTTCCCAGAGTTTATCAAAGTAAACTTCACACTTCTTGAGGACCTGTGAAGTTGAACTGTAAAATGTTCTGGGAATAGGTGCTTTGATACCAGGATCTGCTTTTACACGAGCTTCTGAAAACCTGCGGATCCAATGCTGCATGGTGCTGTAATAGTAGTTAGCCATTGGCTGCCTTTTGTACCCAGACATTCTGTAGGCCAAACTATTTGCATCACCAGAAATGATGTCCACCTCATAGACAAAACACTCGTAAAGCATCAATGCTGTCTGTTCTCCTGTCAGTAGGTGGGCATCCACAGCACGGTGTGTATCAACATGATAATTACAGACTCTGATGGTATGCATGTTCGCTCGAGTAAGTGGAACACGCTTGTCCTCAGGACCATAGTCATCAAATTCAAAGTCTGCATCCTTGAAATCTTGACGAGGCCTTGTTTCTCCAAAACAAATCTCGTAGATAGCCCAAGTTACATCACGCTGTTCACAGTGACCAAGTTCTTGATCATGTCCAGCAATGATCTTGACATATCCACCTGGTGCCAATCTAGCCATCACTGCAAGATTCTCCCAATCATTGAAACAAACTGTCCAATTCTTTTGCTCAATAAATTCCTTGGCAGGAACAAGAAGATGAGCTTCCTGGAGAATCACGACATGCGCACGTAAAAAGAAGAGCATGTTGAAGAAAAGGTTGTTCTCAAATTGCTCATTCTGAAGTGACATGGCGCTCTGTTTGCGTGGCCTCATTGCACTATCAAGTCCTTGGAGAAACCTTGGTGTGGTGTACTTCTGACCACGAACCATGTTGCCATAGTTCCAGGATAAAAATGTCAAGGGCTCTGAGCTGGCCAATAAGTTAGTTCCATATGGTTCTTCTATTCTTCCCTTGAGGAACCTTCTGCACAGCTCTTCATAGAAGGTGACAAAGTCCCAACTGGGTCCCTTGGGACCATATGATTCCAGTTCCTTCTTAAGTTCCTTCTTCGTATCCTCCAATTCTTCTCGAGCATGTTGTGCCCTTTCAAGGGCCTTTGGATCGACCTGATACTTGCCATCCAAATGAATGATGCGATCATCATTGATAAAGAATCTCTTCACATCATGCTCTGGTTCGTGTTCATAACAATCAGGTGGAGGTACTGGACAGATATTACGAATGGATCGAACAAAATCATTCTCGTTGATCCTCGACTGATAGTGAGGATGGGAAATCTCACCTTTTCTGAAACAAACATGATTCAGCAATCTTGCGTGAGTTTCCCTGAAGCATTGTTGATAAAGGCCAATACCTGGATCTCCTGTAAGCTCTCCAAGCAACTTCAAAGGTGAAGTATGCAACTCATAGGTATTGTCAACTTTTGTTGTATCCTTTTCAACAACTACTTCAGATGGGAAAGATTCCTGGATTTCAGCCTCCAATTTCTTCTCTCCATCATCCTCTCTGCCCTCTTTTATTTTCTCCACCGCCTCTTTCTTCTCTTCCATGGTTGCATCATCCTGAACTTCTTCATGAAAATGAGGATCAGGTATTTTATTCAGGCGGCTTTTCTTAGATTTCGGCAGACGTGAGGTATCATCAAGGTTAGCATCCATCTCACCTGATGGTAAGTGCGATGCAGCCGAGTCCTCACCTATCTCTCTTGACAGAAAGTGTGGTGTTGACTCCTCCTTGGCTTCCTCCTGGTCCACTTCCATCTTTGGTTCCTCTGAAGGAAAAACACCTGCATTCTCATCAAATATTTCTTCTTCCTTTTCAGGTTCAACTGCAGGATCTTCTTCAGGAACTTCCTCTTCCATATCCTCATCTTTTAGAAGTGTCCTACTTCCAGTATAGATTCCACCAGCGATAGTGGAGACTCTTGTATAAGGAGGAACTTCTTCACCTGCATCAAAAGCTTGTTCTGCAACATCCTTGGTGAGCAAGTTCTCTACAAGATTTTCTCCCTCAGTTCTTGGAAGAGGTCCTGAGGTCTCATAAAAATCTGTCCTTTCTGAACTGAAAGCTTCTGTCGCCTTCTCATTGTCCTTTTGATCCCTGAACAGGTGAGTAATCTTCACAGCTTCTCCCTGTAGCACCTGATCACCTCCTCTATACTTGTCGACAATGGAGCGCCATACTGGAACATTATCATCATCAAAATCAAGCTCCATATCATCTGCCAGCAAGTTCGAGATGTTTTGAGCTGCCTGTTCTTCTTCTTCATCACGTTCTTTGGCAAGCTCCTCATCCTTCTGGATCTTGAAAATACCCTTCAGGATGTCTTGTAGTACCTTTAAGTTCAGCTTCGATGATGGCTCATACGTCCCTGAACTTACAGGCTCAACTACAACACGGGAGCAAGAAATCGCCTCCAAAAACTTGGAATTGTATTGGCGTTCAAACTCTTCCTTCTTGATCATCTCATACAAGGGATCAGAAACTGCAACACGCGCCTGAACATACTCACGAAGTTGATAGCATGCATGTTGCACAAATCTACTGTTGGAGTTGTGAAGAAAACTCTCTAAATGATTCCTGTCACGGTCAATCAAATACCACACAATTCTTGCAGAAAAACGGAATTTCTTGAAGTTCATAGCAAAATGTGTATGATACTTCTCTGGATTCACTTCTGCTTGTAAGGCGGCCTCTGAAGTCTTGTAGGCTGGGAGATTTGTGTCTGGATCCAAAATCATAAACTCTTCCCACAAGATCGAGTGGTCAAGAACCCACTTGGGAAGCACCTTGATGAAAAAGTCACAAACAAGTTCAGACACAAGGTGCATGACACGACCAATCTCTTCCTCCTGCTTGAAGCGATAGTGCAATTTGGCAAATAAAGGATTGTTGAATGCTTCCTCCACTGTGTTGCCAAAATTATCCCACTGAGGTTCTGGAATACCAAAGTTCCAACCCAGCAATTTGGGATCTCTGCACATATCCAAGAAGCTTGAAAGTTCTATGGATTGAATACCATGGTCTGTCAGAATTTCAGCCCAGCGGCGTCCATTCTCCCAAGCACGGATGAAGAAAAACTGTTGGTATCCAGTTTGTGCCAACTCCATCCACTGAGAAATTCCGGGTTCAAAATTCGGTGCGTACGTCTTGGGATCTTCCTCTGTTCCATAAACACTTGGACGTAGCAACTTGTACCTTCTACAAAAATATTCTCTCTGGTGCCTTGTCAACCTGTCCCAATCCCTCACTAGAATCGCGTCTTCTCCAGTGCTCTGGAGTACACGTGTTCCTACACGATCATGGAGTGATACCATGCCAATGTCATATACCATCCATGGGTTGAGAACCAGGTTGTTGACATTCTGAATGAACCATGTCATCTCACGCTCAGCAACATGAGCAGAGTCATCTTCTTCATCTTGTTGAGGTTCTCCAGAAGTCCTGGCTGTTGAGCCCTTCGAAGTGATGTCCTGCCAAAGGTGGTCAAAACGAATCACTTCCTCATCAGCCTTCACCAGTTTTGCCTGATCCTTGCTCAAAACTAATGGATGAACCATAAACAAGGACCTTGAGGTAACACCGTCTCCATTGACAATCAACGTTGGAGCACTATAGCCTAAGATACTCCAAGGATCACGATCATCAATCTCCTTAGGTGTAATCAAAGACCATCCTTGTAGATAATGGCCTTCTGACATCACCTGACGTGACCTCAATCGTGAACGATTGTACTCACGTTCAGGATGATTCTCATAGCTGACAAAACGGGCGATAGCACCTAAATGCAGATCATCCAACCAAAGAAGCATATGCCTCTTAACTTGTTTTGTCTCAGGCTCATCGGCATGAATCCTCCTGAAAAGTTCTCTGGCATATGGCTTGTCAATAGATAGTCTGGTGAACAAGGCTCGAACTCTCTTGTTGCACCTTCTCACTGTTGATGAGCTCCATCATCTCCTCTGCGGACTTAGGATTTCTCAACTCCTTAGCTGGATCTGGAGCATCTTGTGGTTGTGGTTCATCCACACTAATGTCCAAGTATGTGGGCTCTACATCACAATGTGTGAGCACCACTCCATTGTTGCTGAAGTACAGAGGACGTCCAGCCCGAAGCCAAAGAATCACGTTAAGCTTCACATACAAGGGCTGTCCATAATCCCTTGGAACCACTGTACCTGGGCCTAAAGGAATGTAAAGCGAAGTTTGTGGATTGCTGTACATAAAATGAACATAATCTCTTCCTTCACCTCTGTTCCTTCTGTTCCAACTTTGAGGGTCTCTCATCAAACCATACCTCTCAATGCTGGCACAGTTCTCCCTTCTGGTAACATGAAAAACATGTCCCAAACATCTTGCCTCAATAGAAGTCAATCTATGATTCAACTTCTCTGGACTGATGTTATATGAGAGTCCTGTATGCCCTTGGTTCACTCCCAAACGCATGGAGAAGGGCATATCATATTGATTGCCTGTGTTGTGCCAAACATTCTTGTCTAGGCGAATCACCAAATGAAATCTTTGCTTCTCATCGCTATGCAATATAGCAAAGAAGGCATTAGGATAAATACGGAAAGGTGATGGCATACGAGCAGTTCCCTCTGTAATCAGAGGCATAAGCTCTATCATTGCCCTATTGTCCATCAACCTGTCGAGAGAACGATCATGTCGTAGCATATAGTTGAGCCCCGTGGCTATCTTTCCATAATCGTTTTGCCTCCACGCGACTCTTGTTGCCACGAACTGTCTGCTTCTCTCATATTCATCCTCTTCCTCTTGGGTGACATAGCCAAGAGCGTATCTGGCAATCTCTGCGAACCACCGTACTCGAAAATTAAACTTAGCATGGTTCTCAGGTGCCAAACACATTGCAAGAATGTCAGTTAGGATCAATTCATCCTGCTCTGAGTTCTTATGGAACTCAACTGGCGCACGTGGGCGTCTCAAACGGTTTGCCCAGTTCTGAGGTTGTCCCCAGGGAACCTTTTGTGACCAGTTTCGAGCATACTCAAAGATGTTGACCGGATTGGACGCTCCCTGACCGGCCATCTCTGTTGATACAAAGTCCACCGGTCAGAGGCCAGTGTCCTAAGTCTCAGAAATGACAGGTAGTCAACGATGCAAGGCAATAGTCTTCGAAAGAAAAGTGCTGATCTTGCCAAGCTAATTTGAGCCGCAGGCACAAATTCATAACAGAAATTCAAATTTCTCTCAAACAAAAACACATGCATTGAATTCTCTCCTCTCACTCTCAGTGCAAAGAATCTCCAAGATAAAACACATCATGTGAAAAGTCAACATGTGTGCATACTGTAGGAAGCCATCCACGCATATATGCCTTGTGTTCAATAAGAGATCTAAAAGGTGGATGTGCATCAACTTCCTTCAAACAACCACTGCGTACTGCATCTATCAAAGCTTGAGGACTAGCAGACTTCTTAGTAAGACAGTCAGCAAGACACCACTGAGTGCGTATATGTGACAAGTCAGCAATTGCACCAGAGCATGCTTCCTTCCTAAGCATTTGGATCATATGAATAGTCTCCTGTTGCTTAGGAACATGAGTAGTACTAGCTGTAGTCGCAAGATTGTTAGCATCAGTGCGCATGTGAATGTCAGTAGAGTAGCCTGTAATGTCCTTGATCAAGCCTCTAAGCATTTGGCAAGTGCCATAACACTTCATAAATGCATACAACTCTGCAACAGTTGTGGACAGGGTTGTTCTCTTGATCTTAGATGATTCAAAGAAAATAAGTGAGCCTTTAGTGTTCTTCTGTTTTGCCTTCCTTTGCTCACCCATAAAAATAACCATAGCACGTTGAGAGGATTTGTCACTGTTGTTCCTGAATGCGGCATCTGGCGTGGCAATTAAACGTGGACTACCTTCAAGTGGCCAAAACCGTAACTCCATAGGGTCAGTCACGATTTGTTTGCACAGCTTGTTCAGGGCCTTGCAATCACCTATTGTAGGTCCTGCTGATGCTGATGCTGACCTTGAGAATTGGTAGCATGCTTGGAATTGTGTTCTGGATTGTAACCAGTTTATGCTGCCAAGAAGGGATCTGAAGGCTGTGTGCATGTCTTTGTCACACTTGTCCTCATCCTTCAAACCTTTTGGAATGATAATCTCAGTCAATTCTTGAAGACAAAGGGATTGCTCTACTGAGATGTACTCCTTCTTCTTGGTCTTCTCTTGCATCTTCCAAGCAACACGTTGTCCAGTAAACATCAGGTCATTAGTGTCCTCATGTCCAATCTTAAACTGTGACTTCACAATATCCTTGAACTGTTTCAAAAAGATATCATTACCTGTCACAAAAAGATCATCAACATGTAAACAACACATACCAATGGGTGACCTATTCTTAGAATTACTGCCATGCACAGGGTCCATAAAATGCTCAAGCAACTCTTCCACAACTTCAGGTGTAAGCTGAGGCGTTTGTGTCACAGTATACGTATGTTCTGCAGGAAGAAAAAGACTGACAAGCGTTTCAGCTTCTTCCTCTAACGTCACTGCATTCTTCTCGTTTCTGATATCCTTGTTTGTCTCGAGAAGCCACCAAACACCCTTACGCTTAACTATTGAAGTCCGAAAACAAAAACGCGAACGCGAATACGTAGGTTCGGGAGTGCGAAGAGCTTTAGCGCGATAAGCGACTTGAGCATGGCCATTTGCATATTGGTGCCAACCTGCCTTGTGCTCTACAGAGTCAAGGAAATTCTGGAGTTCCTGATCTACCACAGGAGTCCATTTTCCATCCTCTGCCTTAAGCAGGCTACGCGTCACCGTCTTCTCCGACCTATGTCCGTAACACACCGAAAACAGACGTTCTTCACAGAGAAAAGACCTACGAACTTCCTCCGCTGTGTCGTGGAATTCGTTTGGCGGCGCACCTGCTACGTAGAAGGATACCGGTTCCGGTTCGGCTGGCATCTCCTCTGATGAGTAGTTCACAGCCTTAGGAACCCTCAAACATCCGGAGTAGCAAACGTACGTGCACCGATCGGCTCGAGTCGGAACTAATCCGAGTGAGTGCAAAAACTTGTCGAGTCGATTCCACCAGCGACGAGGCGCATCACTCAATCCGTACACTGAACGGGCGCACAATCCGACAAGATACGGAGGCAATCCGATGTCGGTCGGAAGTTGAACGTGAATAACGCGTCGCTCGAGGTCGTAAAGTTCCCCCTGAAGAAAGGCAGTTTTCAAGTCGATGTGCAACAGGTCCCAAAAAGAAGAGGCTGCATGCTGACATGCTACGCGAAAACCATACCTGGTCGCGGTTGGCGAGTCCGTCTGGAGGTCCCATTTCTGGGCATCTTGGAAGCCTCGACAGACCCATCTGGCCTTAAACTTCTTAAAGTTACCATCTTTGTCAATCTTGATAGTCAGGACCCATCGACCGGTAACATAGTTATCGATCTTATGCTTTCTTCGGTCTCGATACTTCATCGCAGTAAAGTCTAAAAAGCTGCGAAACTCCTCTAGTTTAGCTTGCTTAATCTCCTTCGCATACTTCCGGAGCACTTCCGGAGTAATCACACTCTCTGCCTTTGGCGTCTTCTTAGCCATTGTCTTCGCAAGATACTGGCAGAACTGTGAAAAACCTTTCGGATCATACGAGTTAAAACTCGGAGGAGCTTGGTTCGGACCTATGACACAAAAATCCATATCGTCAAAACTAACAAAAAGATTTTTCTCATCGTCCAGATCCTTGTCTGGATCCTTCTCAAAACCTTCCACATCTTCTTCATCAAAAATAGGTTCTGAATCTGTTTCATTTGTATCAATCGTCTCATTGTCATCGTCTTCGACTGTGCTCGTAGGCACGGGAATGTCGGCTGCTTGTGGCTGATTCGAACTTGATGCTGTCGGATTCTCCGAATGTCCAGGAAAGAAACTTCTTGGCACTGACTTCGGAGGTGCCGGAATAGGTTCGTCATGTCCCGGTAACTGAACCTTAGAACGTTTTACCTGAAACTTCACCTTCGCCTTTGGCAAAGCATCAGTTGAGTCCACAGAAAGCTTCCGCATTTGCTTACTGTGACGTTCACGATTCTCCGGAACATATGGTTCTGGCTCCGGCGTGTTCGAATCTGGCGACGGTACGAACGGATGAACGGGATCCGTATCACTCGGAAACCCTATCGGTGGTTGACCCGGATCATCTGGCGGACGGGATTCACTCGTATCTCCGGCATTGCCTCTTCCGGATCGCTCGATGGATATCCGAGTTGCTCCAAAGGAACATCGGGATTGCCGAACTGATTCGGACCAGCTACGGAACCTGTCGGAGGTGGTCCCGGAGGTTGTCCACCCTGGTGATCATCAGGGTTGCCACCCGGTCCATCACCAGGCGGACACATATCTTCATCATCTGGATCAAAATACTGCTGTTCCCCCGAGACGGGAATCGGCTCATAAGCTATCATCATCCATCGGTGGTCCGTAGTCTGGAGGTTGATCCTTTGGATCCTCTAGAGCTACTTCATCAGGAGTCACAATGCGCTTCACGGCGCCTGTCGTCTCTGCTTCGTAAACTATCATACTCCAATGATCTACCAAAAACTGTTCATGATGAGGAGACAGTTGTGACACAAACATAAAGAAAACCTGATGGTATTTTCCTGGCTTCCACATAATCAACACTGCATCATCCTCAGAGTTGAAGAGAGGATGCGCTCTACCAAAAGTACCACGATAGACCTTACATCTCTCAAAATACATCTGTGGCCAGGTTCTTCGTCTAATCTCCTTCAGGCCTGGAATCAATGACACAATTCGAGAATCAGAGGATGTTGTCACATCAAACTCTGATCTCTGAGGTAGTGCATCTACCTGCCTCAAGGTTCTGATCAGTTCAGTAATAGTGAACCTTTGTGGTAGTATGTGTCGAAGTGGAACCGGAATTTCCGTCGTCTCTTCCGTTCTTACGGAATTCAACAAAATTGACTGATGAGCTTCTCTCTCTAACAAAAGAGCTGTTCCACACAAACTTCCAGAGTCATAATTCTCCAGAAGATCTTCAATAAGAAAACTCTGACGCTTGTCGGAAGTCTCACTATAAGGAAGAAAACGATTCATCTCAACCAGAAATGAAAATGGAAATTTCTTCCAGTCAGGATCCTTGAAGTACTGGTTGCTTCTAGTGGCTTGCACTGTTTTAGCTTGAAATGAACAGTCACCAATACCTTTCCATCCTTGGCAGGATGCATAGGGTGGAAGACTGTCACGTAACTCATTCCCTTCGGACAATAACAAAAACAATTCATATTCACATCAAAGGTAAAGACCGGATTCTTCAAAGACGAAATGAACTTCTGCAAAAACAAACAAAACTTGTTTCCTTTGGGAACAGTCACAAACACATGTTTCTTCCTTCTCAACTGCCACTCAATCACATTACAACATAGCAACCAAATAGAAGCTCTGTTCTGTTTGGGAGAAGGGTTGTTGATCACTATACAGTGGGGCTGCAATCTCTCCAGTTGCTGCCAAATACCATCTTGACCCTTCATAGTGGAAAAGTTGTATCCTGCCTTGAAATCCATAGGAGATGCAACTTTAACACCTTCTTTGAAAGGAACCAAGATAATCCACTGTTTCCATGAAGTAACTCAACAACATCAGGATGATCATCATTACAGAAGAAAAAGGACTGTTCTCCAAATTCGGCATCAACATGCAGTTCGTGATCTTCACGTAAGTTCTCCGGATTCTCATCGTCTAATGCCGGTATGGAAACATCATGCCACTCATCGTGATCGCGTCTAACCTTTGACTGATTCACACGTATCACTGCCTTACCAGTATTGGCTTGGACCATAGCTCCTTCTTGTCCAAGTACTGTGGCACGAACCCAACGTCCTTTATCCTTGAACTTTGATGAATCCTGAGTCCAAACAAAAACCTTCTCTCCTTGGAAATAAGGACCGTCACTTGGCATTGTCCTTCTTGCAAGATCTGCTCGAAGGTCCTGAGCTTGTCGTGCTTCTTGATGAGCTCTCAAAGCCACACGTTGTAGTTCCAAATTTGTACGATCTTGTGCGGCGGCATTAGCTGACAATTGCTCAGGGCTTGCGGTCTCAAGGTCAAAAAGATCTGGTGGACGTCTTCCAGTTGCTATCTCTATTGGTGAATATCCACTGATAGTCAACTGACAATTTCTTGCCCAAACTACCTTCTTGACCACTTCTCTGACCGTAACACCACGAAAACGTGGGTCATCCAGATCTACCTTCATAACATGCCACATACGTTTGAACAAACGTACAGCTGTCTCTGCTCGGTTCGGCCAAGGAGTTCTTGGCCCACAAGGACATTGTTGTATACCATGGAACCTGTAGTATTCAACAAAAGCATCGGTGAAAAAGGCTTCGTCTCCTACGATGGCCTTTGGAACACAGTTGTTCTCATCAGACCATTGCCTCAATGCTTGGATGGTGGTTTGATCTATGAGGTCTTTCTGCGCCGTAGCCCAGAGAAGATTTGTGGCACCATCAAGAACAAGTAAGATGATATACTTGTTCTTGTGAAGTTCAACCTCACGATGATCAGCAAAAACAACATCACCAAAACATGAAGCTCTAATACCGGAGACTCTGGCTCGTGGCGGAGGTGCCACTGAAGTGTTACAAACGCGGCAGTTCCTGACAACTGATTCATACTCCTCTAAAACAGAGTCAGGAAGCTCCAACATAGAAACACGTCTACGAAACTGAGTAGGACTCATATGGTAGTGCTTCACATGAAGCTTATAAAGCTCTACCTTGTCCTCCAGTCTCTGTAACATCTTCCTATATGCCGGTGTCATTGCAACAACTTCACTACCAGGTAATGGGATTGAAATCCGCCTAGGCTCAAGAGCGCCATCACCTGGTTCAAGTGGTTCATGTTTATCACTTGATGGTCCTTTTGATGCTTTAGGAATTTCTACAAGTTCACCTTCTGGCCTCTCAGGTGGTTCTGAGGGAGCATACTCCTCAAGATCATCACCCTTTAAATCATTCTGAGGCTCAGATGGTTTCGACTTGTGTCCTTTCCAAAATGGATCAAAACCCTTGGAAGTATACCGAAACTTTGGCGGCACGGGCTTTTCCGCGGCACTTGATGGTGCACCTTCCTTCTCTGACGAGAAGCCTGGTTCCCTGTCCTTTGCAATGGGAACCTTCTCTGAGGAGGAGCGCACCACTGCATCGGGATCACCAATGCCACGGTGCTCAATGCCAGCCTTCCTGATCTTTAGATCTGGAATTTTGGCATCTGGCTTGAACTTAAAAATTGTTCTACCACGCCATTCATAGCCAATTTGTAGGTCCTTCCATTTTGCCTTGCGCCAATCATCTTGCTTCTTGATCTCTTCTCCACCTTCTTTCTTCTTGATGATTGTCAGTCGCAAGTCTTCCAGTAAGTCAGTGTCTACAGGACAGGACTTAGTTGCTGGAAAAAGAATCTTTCTATAATCCTTGTGGTGACGTATCAGTTCTCTCTTGTGAACATCTACTTCCCAGTAGTCAACCACAGGATATGCATGTTCAGCTACATCTTCATCACTATTGTGGTCAACAGAAATATGACCATATTCATAGTGAGTGAAGTGAGAGTAAAAACTCCTCTCGCGCCGAGTCTGCAAATTCACGTCAGACAGATACCATGCAATATCTTGGAAGTCCAAGACAAGATGAGTACTGGCTGCAACCTTCAACTCCAAATATTTGATACCAAGAGGCACCGATGTCAGATAAGCATGTTGAGGTGTCAGCCTGAGTTCAAAGCCTAAGTTCCTCATCTGTGGCAAGCTCATAAGCAAAGGGACTTCTCCTTCTTCCACTATGTCGAACTCTGTATGGTGGATCGTCCATGCACGATCATACATGTAAATCACCAGTTTCTGAGAGCAAGTAGCCTTCTGGGAATTGGCAAAGTAAAACTTGCTCTTGGTAGCCTCAAAAGAGTACCATAATCCACAACCTGGGTGATTGTCGACATAGTTGCAAAAATGGTCGACTGCTCGCCTTGATCCCATAGCTCTAGTGCATCCAATGTCCAGGATTGCAATAGTCGGCGGGAAGCGATTCTCAGTCAAAAATGAAATAGCCTGCATCTCCTTCACTTCTACCTCAGCGCTCATAAGCGCAAAGCCATCAGGAGCCTTTGTGAGCATCTCCTTTGACAAAGAGTACCTCACAGGGGCACTCATGCCATTGAAGATCGTCTCACCATTGTTGACATTACAGTCAGCTTCATCTTGACATGAGGTCATCATGCCTGACAGCAGGTCCACCTCACTGTCATGGACTTCAGCTACCGTTGTCACACAATGCGCAAAGAAACCTTGTTGACCTCCTGATGCTTGTGAAGATCTTGAAGGTGCAGGTAAAGAACGTGGCTGTTGTTGATTTGCATAGTTTGCATCTTGTTTGCCATCTCCTTTATCTTTTCCTTTTCCTTTCTTGCCTTTCCTCTTGCCTTTTCCTTTTCCTTTGTGGGAAAACCATGCTTCTTCAAGCTGTTGCCAAAAGTCATTGGCGTCATCATATTCTCCTTGAAGATAGTCATTCATATCTTCGGCAAGAATGGCATCATATGCTACTTGGTTTGACTCCCAAGTGTCCTCATAAGGATTCTCTTCAAAGTACTCTTCTGGATATGTTGTCTGTTGCTCATCAGCATAATGGCCTTTACCTCGTCTCTTTCCTTTTCCTTTTCCTCGAGGTCTGAAAAATCTGCGGCCTGATCTTCCTTTTCCTTTTCCTTTTCTTCTTCCTTTTCCTTTGCCTTTTCTGGCTCTTCTTCCTTGGAATCTCCTTTGGAACCACGAGAAGTTTTGATCATCATATACCCAAAAGACATCGTCCAGGGCATCTAAAAATCCTTCAGTTCCATCTTCTTCATCTTCGGCCCAATAGCCAAATGTACCATCGAGTTCTCCTTCGTCTAGTACGAGAAATGATCTTCTACCTCCAGCACCTGTCGGCTGCATCAAAGGATTGTCTACTGAAGTCTTTGTTGTGCAGAACATCTCAATGAATACTGTCCTCAACTCTGTTGTAGTGTATTGCTGCAGGACCCTGCCACGATGAGTCATCGAAGAAGTCAAAGTGTTTCGCTGGTCCTGAGACAAATCCGCAAGTGACAGCATGAGTAGGGCAATGAGATTTTCTCCTAGAGGAAATTCGTTCTGATGAAAAGTCCTCATATTGCCATTGATGGTCTGCATGATTTCCTGAATCCTTTCTGCCGTTGGTGCTACTCCAGTCAACGCTGCATCTGCCTGCATCTGAGCTAGGACCTGTGGATGTGCTTGAGTGACTGGTTCTAACATGTCCATCCAACTGCTCATAAGCCTTTGGAGTAAAATCTGGAATCTTGTCATCCATTTCATCATGTCGGCTGATCCTCGATTGAATCGCACGAATTGCATAAACCTGTATAGGAATACATTGGTTGATCCTTTCACAAAATATGGTCGTAGTACTCTCTTGAAGTAATCTACTCCAGCTCCTGGTGGCTCATTAGCCTTCAATGCATCTCTGTCTAAAACTCGCTTGTATACAGCTGCTTCTCCTTCTATTCTGTTTCTCAAGGCTGGTCCTCTCTTCTCATCTTCCAGCTCGGTGATATCACACCAATCGTCTATGGCATCCTCATAGGAAAACCATGAAGTCTTTCCATCATAAGATGGGGGCACCTTTGTAGTGACCTGTGTTGTCATTGCTATTGCTGCTGGTTCTCTTCTCACATGCCTATTCACGTAGGCTGCTGGCTCATAAGCCACATCCGCATCAGGCTCTTCCCAGTCGTCAATCCAATCCATGGCCGTTTGCCCACTAGCAAGTCTATGCCTAGGAAAGGAGCTCACCTGGGTCTTCCAGGATCACTGCTCCGCTACCACTGAAAGAGTGACTAGGGCGTACACGGTAGAGGTGCAGACCGCTAGTGTCTTTTATGCGCAGAGTCTTATCCTCTTGCTCTTTGAGCCTTGAAGCAGTCAAGTATGGACACACTATATCGGCTGTTGGAGTGGAACCCTGTACAGATAGGCTCTACTTTTCAAGGGGGGGGGTTGGCGTGATATATCAAGCTTTAAGGCACACAGCTCATCCCACTACCAATTGCTAAAGCAAAGAAGAACTCAGCTAGCATGCTAGCTTTCGTGATTTTGCCAAACCACACATGTCCAAGACAGTAAATTCAAACACTTTGCCCTCAGGTAATGAAGATCTGACGAGGCGCAGCCGAAATGTTATGTGATGCATCCACAAGAAAAACGAGCAAATGATCATGCTTCCGACGAAGCTGACCATGCTTCCGACAAAGCTCGTCCATGAATCCTAAATACAAACACTAAATCAATGGATGTTTTGCAAAAACGCAGGCAAAATCCCACGAGTGTCATCTTGATTCTCCTGTAATTACATGTGTTTCCGCTATCCAGGATCGTCCAAAATTCAAGTGCATGATGTCTTTGACATCCTGGTATTGAAAACACCAAACAAAACACCAACAATTTCCAACATGTAACAACCCCCCAACTAATGCCAAAACGCCTGCAGCTGGGAGTTGAACCGCGGGGGGGGGGTCCTTAGCGTGATATATCACGCTAGATTGGGGGGGCCAGTGATATATCAGGCTTTAAGGCACGCAGCTCATTCCACTACCAATTGCTAAAGCAAAGAAGAACTCAGCTAGCACGCTAGCTTTCGTGACATTGCCTGAGAGCACACTGATGTCTGGTGCAAGGATCTCGAAGTGAAACTTTGAGTTGAGGACCATGCTGGACATTGCGCTCGGTGGATTCTGCCAGTCTCCAAAGAGCACAAATGGGCGCACGGAAGCTTCGGTGAGGGCGAGCAGTCTGGCCATGATTGTGGCATTGGTTGGACTTTGAAGTGTCTCGTTGGGTTTGAGATACACCCCAGCAACAAGCATAGTGCGTTCAGTTGCTTGCCATAAGAAAGCCTGGTAACCACATCCTTCAATCGTGTAGGCCTCGATGGGTGTGAGGCCGCAGGCCGGGTCTGCCAGGGCAATGATGCCCCCGTGTGTGCCATTGTATCCTCATTGGGATGCGCTGGGACCCCAAAAGCTGTGCGGCCTCGGACATTGTAGTACTGGAGTGTCTGTTGGTGTTTCTGGGGGTCGAGGTGTGTCTCAACCAGAATGTAGACTTCACTTTCCCTTGTCCAGTACCAGTCAATCACCTGACGGTCAAAGTTCGTCACGTTGCCAAAGTGTAATTTGTTGCGCTGCTGCGCAAGCTGATCGTATGACCTGTTGCATGGTTCGAAAGGAGTCAATGTGTACGGCCCATATTTGGGTGACTTGGCTGGCCAGTTGTGGAGTCAGGTGGTCCAGGTGCATCGGCGGCTGTCCATCATCTGCAATCCACATCAGGTCTCTGTAGATAAGGATGACAAAGTAATGCCCTGCTCCATGGCTAGGACCACGAAGACAGATGAGCGTTGCCGGGACAAACTCTGAGGAGCTCCGTGCAAATCCATCCAGTGACCTTGGAACTGTGACGGTTGAGGGTCTTGGCATGCTTGGTAGCCACCCCTGCAATCTGCGTGTTGCGGGTGACATGTGTGACCAGCACGGGCTTGTCGTCCAGGAGGTATTGTCCCAATCCTGTATTGGCCCATCCATTGATCAGGTCCTGGTAGGTGGTGTTTTCGGGCCAGTCATCTGGAAAAGGGATCAGCAAAGTTTGCTGTACATGTTCCGTCAGATAGCCCCCAGCTTGGATTTCAGCATACCGGTAGTGGAATGCTCTTGTTTGCGAGAGGTTTCATAAGGAGTTGACGAAATGATTGGCATCTCCTTGCACATTCAAGTCGCGCTTCTTCCAAAGTCGTTGAAGTCCTGGCAACGTGCGAACGTCAATTTCTTCTGCCAACTCCAGGGATTCGTGTACTGCATCTTGTAGGTTTCCCCAAGGTTGTGTGTTCGTCTCTTGGAGCAATGCACATGTCCAGGCGAAGGCCCTCCATGGTGCATTGGCGTAGCACCGTGCGCTTGGATTGCCTATCGTCATGGACAGGTTTTGTAGGATGCACTCCGTAGTCGATCCATAGACATTCTGCATCTTCTTGGTTCCTGTGGTCCAGTGGGCTTGACGTGTCTGTCGTGGTTCTCCACCTTTGATGGAGATCACATGGGGACCCAGCGCACCTATAGAGACTGTTGGCCAACTTGTGTAGTGCCTGTTGTGTCATGGTGAACTGAGTCAAAACTGTGAGGTTCAGGTTGACAGCTCAAATTATTTGGTTTCTCTGTGTGCAAAGTGAATTCCCCTTCATCTTTGCCATGTTCCCTTGGGTCTTGAAAAAGTTCCACAGTATGGTGTCGTTGCATATGTTCCCCTGCACTCCAACCATCCTGTAGGTCAAAAACTCTTGCTGTGCTTGAGGCAGCGCGGCAAACCATCTGTGGTGATGGATGGCTTTGATCAGATGCCCAGTCAAAATCATCAAGGGGTATGGGCACCGAACCCCCTTGCAGATCCCCATAAAGGTCATGGAGAGGGTTATCCACAGTGTCCTCAGGTGATGTTGGCACCGTGCCCTCTGTTTTCCTGCGCTTGCTTGGGTCTTCAGGTTCCGGGGTTGGCCTTTTGAGCAATCCATGGAGTTGATGACGCTGCTCTTCAGTCAGCGTGAGTCCCAAGCTGGTGACAAAGGTCTCAACCACCATTGGGATTGGTGTGTCTCCTTCACTTGGCTTGCGTAGTTCTTCTGGGGTGGGCGTCTGATTGACCAACTTCATGTACTGCTCAAATAAGTCTTTGAGCCGCTGTTGTCCTTCATTGAGCTTAGTTTGAAGGTCTTGCATCTCCTGTAGCATTGCAGCATATTGGCTTTTGACCTGATCTAGCCTCGTCTGAAGCTGGGTTTTGCGCACCGAGATGTTCTTCATGTCAGTCACCTGTGTTTTCAGCCTCGTTGCAATGTCCTTTTCGGTGTCAGGAGAGGGTTGCGTCAGCTTGGTGACCACCTCCTGTACCGCCTGGGGCAATGCTGACATGTGGCTTTTCAGCAAGTCCGTGAGTTCTGGTTCTTCTTGAGGCGGTGGGCCCAGACCCAGTGCTTGTAGTTTGCCCTGGATGCCTTCCGGGATGACATCCCATGTTATTGCCAACAATTCCGCTGCTGCTGCCTGCTGGTTTTTGGCTTTCTTCAGCGGTTTAAGCTGCTTCAGCCCTGGTGGCGTGTCGAGCAGTCCATCCGTGGCTTTCCTGTACCAACCTTTTCCTTTTCCCGTGGCTTTGGTCGTGTTGGGCCACCAGGTACCGCAGCTCATGCATCTTGTTCCTGGCTTGAGCTTGTCCTCCCATATCCAGTTGTGACATTGCTCGTGCTTGCACACCATGTAGCTTCTCCCCCACTGCATGACTGTGGCACCGGTCACGTTCTGGCCTGGAAAATGCGTTATCTCAAAGGGATCACGGGCAAAGAGGTAGGTGTCAATCTCCTGAATGTCGAAGGGAGGGTAGTGCTCGTGAAGCTGGTTGCCAAAGGAGATGTCCTGGGCGAGATCTGCCAGGTGCCAAAGAGGTCCTCAAGAAGGTCGTTGCTGTAGTCCGAGATTGCGGGCAAAGAACGGTCCAGTGCCGTTGAAGAAGGCGAGGCTCGGCTACAATGGCTTTAAGTCCTGTGCCTGGTTTTGAATGGGACCAGGTTGAGACCTCAAATGGCTTGAGGCATTGTATGTATGTATGTATTTTTTCCTGGAGGTTCTCAGTTGCTGCCTTTTTGGCATGTTGTCTGGGTCCTTGCCCTCACTCGTTGCAGTTGACCGGTGGCTCAAAAGAAGTCGACTTCAATGGTTTCGTCTTGCTCTGCCCTCATGGGCTGCTGCCGCTGTGATGGTGTGTGCGGCTGGACATCCGGCTGGCACTCCATGATCGACATGGAAAAAGGGCGTTAGCTCTTGTTCGGCCAAAATGGCCTTGGGTCCGGTGTACAACTGCATTGCCAGTTCGAGCAGTAGTGGCGGGTACTGAAGCTTCACCGCTTCATCTTGGAGCCGGGCCAGGTGGATGGTGTCATAGAAAGTTGACGTGTCCATGAGCACTGTAATGCCGTGCTGTTGCCTTGCTTTGGTGATCTCCTGGCGTGCAAGGGCCACATGCAGGACGTTGGCGCCTGGTCTGGCTTTGTCATGGTTCATCTGTTCTGGCAATTGTCGCTGCCATTCATCCAGCAGGGGCTTCCTGAGACGACACCATACACGCCACAGCATGGATGTGAGCGTGATTGGCCTTTCCAGCTTCTGGTTTTTGGGAAGCATGACGACCATGTGCAGACATCTGTGTGGGTAGCTCTGCTTGGGTCTCCATGTCCTTGAAGAGGTTGAGCAATGGCGTCAAGGCCAATGGCGGTACACTCCTCAACATCTGGGCAGAGACTGCATCCGGGCCACTGGCTCGATCAGGTAGGGTTTTGAGAACCCTCTGAAGCATCCCTTATTTCAGGGGTGGCAGGGACTGGGCTTGTTGTTGGGCTTGTGTTTGTAAGCTGGGTCTCAGACTGGGTGCATTGTCCTGTCGGATATGCCAGAGGCCTCCCCAGTCTGCCAGCCTCTGATCCATTCTTTGGGGCATAGGAGTCAGGCGGTACGGTCTCCCCCAAGCCAATTCACTGCTTTTCAAACTGCGAAAAAGGCCTTTTAGCCTTTTGGTACCCTTCTTGGAGCCATTGTCTATACTGCAGCGTGAGTTCTTCATTGGCAGCTTGCTGTGTTTCTTGGACCAATTGTCTGAAGCATCAATTCTGCCGCATGAGGATCTCTATATCGGTGCCAATGATGGCAGGTGTCAAGAAATTGAGCCCACGTGGGGGCTCCCACCCAGTGGCGGTGTGCATGCCTGATGCGGCTCATGAAACCTTGAACTGGTCCTGCCTGAGAAGTTGTGGGCTGCTGCAAGGCAAGCTGAAGGACTGCCTTCAATTGTTCCCAGAAGGCTGGCCGTCCCTTACGCCAGGTGTGCCCTTTGGGGTGTGGCATCAAAGGCTTGGTGACCGCCTCGAGGTGATACCCTCGTCCTTGGGCCGCCCAAGGATGTTCTTGAAGAAGGTACTGCTCGGTTTTGGAGAGCCAGTCTGCCCATGCCTGAGAGGCTCCATTGGGTGGGTTGCCGTAGCTCAACCACGTGTGCCTGCGTCTGGTAGGTTGTCCAGGGTCGAAAATCGATGTCTGGCACCTTGGGCAGTGGGGGATAGTACGGCATTTGCCTGTAGAGCTTGGTGGCTGCTTCAATGTCAAACTGAAGCTTGAGGAGTGCGTGTGGTCTCCAGGGGACTGCCCATTCTGTTGCGATGGAAGTTGTTCCTGCCAGTGTGTTGTGCAGGATGGCATAGTCGATGGTGTTGCCAGAGAGGACACTGTGGTCCGGGGCCAGGATGCCAAATTGGAACTTGGCGGGTAAGACCGTCCTGGCCAAAGTGTGCGGCTGGTTTTGCCAATCCCCAATGATGACATAAGGGTGTGTGGTGTTGGTGAGCAAAGCCAGGTTGGCCAGAATGGCCGATGACCTCGCTTTGAAGGGTCTCCCCTGTGCGGAGATAGATGCCAATGACCAAGATTGTGGTCTCCGTTGCTTGCCACAAGAAACTCTGAAAGCCACAGCCAGAGTTGGTGTAGGCTTCAAAGGGTGTTAGTCCACTGGCCGGATCTGCCAGAACGAGCATCCCTCCATGTGTCCCAGTGTTATCCTGATTGGATTCCGCAGGTGTTCCAAAGACAGTGCGGCCTCTGATGCTGAAGTATTGGCAAAGCTCATGGTGGCGTTGCTGATCCAAATGAGTCTCAGCAAAGATATAGACTCCACTGTCACGTGTCCAGTACCAGTCAATGACCTGTTTGCCAAAATTTGTGACATTGCCAAAGTGCAGGATGTTGTGTTGTTGTTCCAGTCGGGCTCTTTTCATTGGACTGGGATGGAGCGGTGGTTCGAAGTCCGGCTCCTCTGGAGGTGGTAGTCCTTGAAGGACCTGCTGAGGCGTTTTGAAGCGATCGATGTTGACTGCCCAAACTTGTGTGATCTGACTGGCCAGACTTGGAGTCAGATTTGGCAGGTGGGTTGGAACCTGTCCATCATCTGCCAGCCACATCAGGTCCCGGTAAATGAGGATTGCAAAATAGTGGCCATCCTGGTGAGTCTGTCCACGATGGCAGATGAGAACTGCCGGGACGAACTCGGTCGCTGTTCTTGCAAAGCCATCTAATGATCTGGGCATGGTGAAGGTTCCATACGGGTTGAAGGGCTTCTGGTGCTTGGTCATGACCCCGTCAATACAGGTGTTTCTGGTCACATGACATATGACAACCTTCTTGTCATCCATCAGGTACTGGCCCATGCCCTCATTCGCCCAATTGTTGATGAGCTGCTGGAAAGTGACATCATCAGGCCAATCATCTGGATAGTTCACCAGAATGGGTTGCTGGACGTGGTCGGTGAGGTAGCCACCCTCTTTGATCTCTGCAAATCTGTAGTGAAAGGCCCGACTTTGGGACAGGAGCCAGAGAGAATTGACAAAATGACTTGCATCTCCCTGAACGTTGAGATCATGTCTTTTCCAAAGGTCGTGGAGACCAGGCAGATTCTGTAGGTCCACTTGTTCTGCAGTGTCAATCGACTCTTGGACTGCTTCTTGCAGCGTGCCCCATGGCTGTGCGCTTGTCTCCTGGAGCAGGGCACATACCCAAGTAAAGGCTCTCCAAGGTGCGTTTGCATAGCACCTGACACTGGGATTGCCAACCACCATCGTCAAATTCTGCAAGATACAGCCGGTGGCAGTGGCATAGTTTTGCATGCCTGCCCCTTGTTGGTCGGAGCTGCTTGTGGTGCCAAAGGTGTCGCTGGCCCCTCCTAGGATGGAGAGGTAGGCCCCGCCATGTTGCGCCCCCGCAACTTGGTCTGAAAGAGCAAAATTTGGGAATCTGTTGTCCTCAGGATGTGGAAGTGGTGTCTAGGACTGTCCTTTGAATGATCCCCTTCAAAGGTAGTGAGAGTCATCCCAAAAGATGAAGTGTCAGCTGTGATTTGTGCTTGTTCCCCTGCACAAAGCTGAGAGGTTTTCCCCAGCTGCTGTTGAGAGCCTGTGGCAGCACGGCAAACCCATTGTGGTTGAAGTGATTCTGCCAAGGACTTTGTTGCAGCTTCAAAAACAAAGACATCTTCAGAGTGCTGTGTACTTGGACTGTCTTGACCTTCACATGACATGATGTCATCGTCCGGTACCGGGAAAGTCCACCCCTGGAAGTAGTCGTGGTGCGTGTTACCCACCATGTCCTGATGGGGCAAGTGGTGCAACATCAGTTTTCCTGCGCTTCGTTGGGTCTTCCTGGTCCTGGTTGGGTCTCTTAAGAAGCCCATGAAGCTGACTCTTCTGTTCTTCGGTCAGGGAAATGCCCAGGCTATGGACAAAAGATTCGACGGCCATGGGAATTTGTTCTCCTTCTCCAGAGGCTGCCGGAAGCTCTGAGGGTGTTGGCGTCTGGCTGACTGCCTTCATGTAGTCTTCTGACAGCGTCTTGAGGGACTGTTGGCCTTCTGTGAGCTTGGTCTGCAAGTCCTGCATTTCCGTGAGGAGTGCTGCATATTGAGTCTTGACCTGATCGATTTTGTTCTGGAGTTGAGTTTTCTTCATCGACAAGTTCTTGAGGTCAGTGACCCTGCCTTTGAGCTTGGCCGCAATCTCCCGCTCAGTGCATGGTTCAGGTGTGGTTAGTTTTGTGACCAGCTCCTGGACTTGTTGCGCAACGCCTCCATGTGGGTCTTCAGGACATCTGTGAGCTCTGGTGCCTCAGGTTTGGATGGCCCTATGCCAATAGCCTGTAGCTTGCTCTGGATGTCCTCTGTCAGTGAGGTCCATGTTGTCGATAGAAGTTCAGTAGCTTCCTGTTGCACTTTGGAGATCTTTAGAGGCCTGACTTTGGCCAATCCCGGAGGAGGTTCCAGTCCTTGACGGCCTCTAGCTTGTCGGTTGCTTGGCTTGCCATAGCCCTTGCCTTTTCCTGTGCTGGTCGAAGTAGTGGACCACATAGTGCCACATTTCCTGCAGCATGTACCTGGGTACATCTTGTCCTGCCAAATCCAATTCGTACAGCTTTGTTTGCTGCATGGAGTATAGGCCCGGCACCATGTCATGATCACTGCACCAAACACGTTCTGGCCTGGAAGGTTCTTTATCTCAAAGGGATCACGGGCAAAGCGGTAGTAGGCCTTGTCCTGAAAGAGGTTGGTGAAGGTAGCGCTCGTTCGCAGGATCTTGTGGTGAAAATCCAGGGCGAGCACTGCCAGGTACCGTAGGACTCTACAAGAAAGTGGAAGGTGGAGTCCAAGATCACGGGCAAAGAAAGTTTTGTAGCGGAACTTGGGGATGAGCCGTGCGGATTGAGGTAGTCCCGAACTATGTTCGAAAGTGGGGTTCCGCACTAACCGGACTTCACTGGGTGCCGGTTTGAGCACTCGTGAGCTTGAGCCATGTATGTATGTATGTATGTATTTTTTTCTTCTAGAGTTGCTCGGTTGGTTTGTTGGCCGTTTTGGCCGTGAGTCCAGCTCAGTCGTGGCTCTTCTCAGAAGAAGTCGACGTTGACCTCCGGGTCACCTTCACTGCCGGACTCCTCCTCAGGTTGCTCGGGGCTGGGTGTTGGCCGGTGGAGCTGCTCCATGAGGTGGTGTCTCCATGGGGAATCTCAGTTTCTTTGGAACTGGTGGTGACAGTTCAGGCTGCAAAGTCGCAGTTGGAGGTATTTGGTGGCTGGGGTTCATGGCCAGTCATCATTGCCTTCTGGCTGCCTGTGCCCGGATTTCTTTGTGTGCCCTGTGCCTGGGTGTTGAAGAGCTGGATGAGAGTGGGTGACCTCTGTGTGTTCCCTTGGCACTCTTTGGTCAAAGCTTTGGTCAAAATCACTCTGTCATCGGCATCCAAGTGGCTGTTGGTGCCACAATTCACGCAACGGATGCTCTTGCCCTTCTGCCATAAGGCATGTGTGCTGTGTCCCCCACGCGGTTTGCAGAACTGCTCATCAATGCATCGGCTGTGGGTGAATGCCTGGAAGTTCTCCTCATTGGTGCGTTTGTGGGTGGACAAGTTGCACTTGGTGCACTTGATGTATCCAGTTGTCTCCTGGAAAGTGTGCTCGTCAGCGGCCTGTGGGTGTTGTTGCTGTGTCTCAAGTAGCCGCTTGATGGCAGTGGCTCTGGTGATCTTTTGCCCTACCGGTTTGTCGGGTCGTAGATCTGGTGCTTCGTGGGTGAGGAGCTCACAGTCTTGTTGGAGATGCTCTTCGATTACCTCCACTGTGAGGGCCTGGTGGACTCTGGTATGGCAAGTCTGGCACTGGTACCCACTCCGATGTGGAACCCATTGGTGCTTGTTGGGCTGCCATGGTGCTTTGCATTGGTTGATGAGGCGCTTCTTGTATTGTTTGGTAGTGTGCCCGGCACGGCGCGCCGGCTTTTCGTGGATGTAGTGTTGTGGATCTTTGAAGATCTTCTCCAGTCTGGCTGCCGCTTGTTTGTAGATCTTCAGATGATCGAGATCAAGGGTTTTCTGCCAGTCTTCAGCATGGCGATCATAGAGTGTCGTTGCTCTCTCGTAGGCAGCCAGTGCAGCGTCCCGTTGACGCCTGCGGAGGTGGGGCTCATTGGCTGGTGTGTCTGGCGTCCTGTGGTTCTTGTGGATGTACAGGGGCGTGATCCGCTGGAAGAAATTGTCATCGAAGCCTTGGGCTAAGTCTTCAAACCCATGTCTCTTCCGTGGGTTTGTCCAGGCTTCCCAAACTACGCCCAGCTGCACGACCACATTGGTTGGGGTGAGGACAAACTGGGCCAGTGTGATGAGCCCTTTGAACAAGGCTCTGGCCTTGGTTTGGGATCCGGGGGCCATGCCCGTAATGGTGCCTTTGCGGATCAGGGCTCCCATGGAGAAGGTGTGGATGCAGAGCCCGAAAATCCAGGCCTGGGAGCGTTGGTCATAGGACGATGGGGTGGCATCTAGAGTGACTGCCAGGCCTTGCCATGGTTGAAGGGTCAGGGGCTCCAGGGTGCTCCAGCATCCATGGCCTTGCAGGGGCTGAGGTACCTGCAAATGGTCCTGGGGCTCTTTTGGGATCCATCCGTGTGCACATAGTGGTTCTTCCAGGGGATCCTGGAGTCGTTCTGTCCACTCTATGGCCAAAGGCTCATGTCCTTGGTTGTGGTGCCAGGTGCAAAGCCACACAATGTGCTTCGGGGTTGCTGGAACTCTGCAGAGGGGACAGGGCTTGATTTTGTCTCCCTCCCGGTAGTGTAGGGCGGCTTGGTTCCAAGTCTTCATGTGCTGGCGCTGTTGTTTGGTTAGCACTTTTGCTGCCTTTGTTGCGGCCGTCCAATCAAGACCACTGACTAAGCTTTGGCAGTTCTTGCGGCTGGCAATGCGATTGGTGCGTTGCTGCTGTGCTTCCAGGTGCAAGGTTTGCTGGATGGTGGCCCAGTCATCTCGCAGATTGATGTGGGCTTCGGTCATGAAAGCTGTTTCGCGCCTGTGCCACTGGTAAAGCGTGTCGGTAGTCCAGCCCCACTCATGGAGGTAAGCCAGGGTTGCTGCAAGGGGCCCTTTGACATTGTACCATTGATGGGTTTTGCTCCGGAGCTGGTTTCGGATGGTGATCCATGCTTGTTCCACATGTTGGATATGATCATCCGGCCAGTGGGTGATGAGGCTGTGCAGTGCCCGGATGTGGTGGATGATCACCTGGTCCCTGGGATCTCCAAATTTCTGGCTGACTTGATCGTAGATGATGTCCTGCAGTCCCCCTTGATGCAGTCCAAGGTGTTTAGCCAAACCTTGGCGCAGAGCCAAACGGTACCTGGGCGCCAACCCCTGGCCCTCGAAACCCCAGAATGCCACCGGTTGGATTCCCCCCCTGTGCAGCCTCAACCTTGTGCGAAGGTTGGGCAACTTGAGGCTCCGGAGTTTAATCCTCCGCTGTTTGTTCTTGTGGAACCTGTGTTGCAGGGTGGTGATGCGGCGTCTGCGGCTGGCTGCGTGGTCAATGCCCAAATCTCTCATCACGGACTGGATTGGTGGGTCTTGCGGTCCCAGGAGTTTGCTCAACTCACTGTGGATCCGTTTGTCTGTGACGATGAAAGCGGTTTTGTGGCTGTTGACAACCAACCCAGCTTCGGTCAAGTTGTCCCGGAGGTGATGCCATGCTTGAAGTGTTCTTTGGGCCAGATGTTGGGCATTGGTGTGACTGCCATCGAATCCGATGTCATCTATCCAGCCATTCAGGTGTAAGTCCGGGAAACTTTGCTGGAATTGGTGCAGGATGGGTTGGAGGTATGTCTTGGCCAGCAGTGGTGCTTGGGGGCATCCCGCTGCAACTCCGGTGGTCACATGAAACCAGGGGCTGAGCTCTCCTTCCGCCAAAATGGCTTTGTGTCCCGTATAGACTTGCATGGCGAACTCCAGGGCCAGTGGAGGGTATTGGAGATCTTGTGCTGTTTGTTGAAGCTTCTGCAAGTCCAGGGTGTCGTAGAAGGTGCTCATGTCCAGCAGCACCGTGACTCCATGTTTCTCGAGGGACTTGGCAGTTTCCTGGCGAAGGAGGCGCTCGAGGGCGACGTGGAGTGCCGTGGCGCCTGGTCGGGCTCGGTCATAATCCATGGATGGTGAAAGGGAGCGCTGCCACTCATCAAGGATGGTTTTTCTCATCCTGCACCACACCCGATACAGCACACTGGTGAGTGTGATGGGCCTTTCGACCTTCTCGTTTTTTGCAAGCATGACAAGTAAGCTCATGGTGAGTTGAGTAGGGAGCTCAGCTTTGGCTTCCATGGATTGCAAGATGCTCAGCAAAGGTTGTAGGGCTTGCTTGGGTGCAGTTCTGAGCAGCTGTGTGGTGATGGCATCAGGGCCACAGGCTTTGTCAGGGAGGCGCTTCAGGGTTTTCCCGAGCTGCTCGAAAGTGAGTGGGGGCAGGGTGGCCGCTTGCTGTTTGGCCTGATCCTGGAGGGGCAGCCTGGTCATGGGTTGGTTATCTCTGGTGGGTTTCCAGAGGTGGTGCCAGTCGTTCATCCGGTGGCGCATGCGGTCCGCCATGGGGATGGTTCGGTAGGGTCTCTGCCAGGAGAGTTCGCTGGCCTTGAGGGATCTGAAGAGGCCTTTCAAGCCCTTGGTTTCTCCCTGTCGGATCCACTCGGCATATTGTAGACTGCCTTCCTCTCTGCTCTGTTGTTGTTGGACCCAATGGTGGTAGGTGTCGAGGAAGAGGGGTGCAGGTTTGATCACCCAGCCATTGATGGTGCACGTTGTGGAGTGCTTTGGTGAGCCCTTTGATGGCCCCTGGAGCTTTGGCTGGTTGGTGTTGGATCAGGGTGAGCCGGGCCTGGATTTGTTCCCAAAAGGCAGCTTTGCCTCGCTTCCAGATGCCTCCGGCTTTCGTGGGCACTAATGGGAGGTGTTGGGTGGTCAGGTTGCTTGCCCGTCCCTGTGGTGCCCATGGATGCTGTTGCAGTAGGTACTGTTCGGTGATCGAGACCCAATCAGCTAGCCCTTGCGCTCCAGTGTTGGGGTTGCTTTCGTACAGTTGGAGCTGTTCAGCCTGAGAGACGTAGGTGCTCCAAGCTCTGAACCCAATGTCAGGTACGTTGGGCAGTGGAGGAAAGGTCCGGAGTTGGTGGTACAACTGGAAATCATCCTCGATCTCCAAGGCATAGGTGAGGAGACAATGTGGTCGCCAGGGGACCGCCCATTCGGTGGTCATGGAGGTGCAGGCTGCCAGTGCTTGCTGGATGATGGCGTAATCGACCGTATTGCCATTGAGCAAGGTCGCATCAGGCGCCAGGATTTGCCAGTGGAATTTGGAACTGAGGACAGTGCCTTGGAACTGCTCCGGGTGGTTGTTCCAGTCCCCTAGCAGAATGAACTGCCTGGTGGTGGCTTCCAGGAGCGCCAACGACCAGGATGGTTCTTGCCTTTGCTTCCCAAAGAAAAGCCTGGTAGCCACAGCCTTCGATCTCAAAAGCTTCAAGCTGGGTAAGCCCGTGCGCAGTGTCATAGATGACCATGATGCCCCATGAGTTCCGTCGTTTGTGGTGTTGCTATGGGCTGGATAGCACTTCGAAGTATTGGCACATTGTTTGGTGCTTTTGCCGATCCAAGTGGGTCTCGACAAAGATGTAGATCTCGTTGTCTCGTGTCCAGTACCAGTCAAGGGTACTTTTGCCGAAGGCTGTGATGTTAGCCACATGGAGGCGCATGTTCTCCTGGGTGTGTCGTGCCTTCTTTGGCGGTGTGCCGTGGAGAGGTGGTTCGTAGTCTGGAGTTTCAGGAGGCGGCAGTGCCCTGGCAATTTGTCGGGGTGTGATCAGTGCCGATGTCTGTATTCCCCAGACTTGAACAATCTGGCCAGCAATTTGGGGCGTCAAAAAGGGCAGCACCTTGGGTGTGGTTCCGTCGTCGGCAATCCACATGAGGTCTTTGTAGACCAGGATGGCATAGTAGTGACCTGTCTGGTGGGTGGGTCCTCTATGGCAGATGTACGCCATGGGGATGTACTCAGCACTGGCCCTGGAAAACCCGTCCAATGAGCGCGGGGCGGTGTATGGTCCTGTGGGTTTAGGGCTCGTTTGTGTTTGGTCACTGTGCCTTCTATGGTGACTGCTCTGTTGATGTGGCTAATGTGGACCAGCTTGTCATCACCAAGGTACTGTCCATAGCCATGGTTGGCCCAGCAATTGAGCAGCTCTTGCCAGGTTATCTCATCCAGAAATTCATCCGGGTAGTCCACAATGAGAGGGATTTGGATGCGCTCCGTGACGTACCCTCCTTCCTTGATCTCAGTGTGGCGGTACTGCAGGACTCTGGTCTGTGAATGGACCCACAGGGAATGCACGAAGTGGGCTGCGTCACCTTCAAGGTTGAGGTTGCGCTTTTGCCAGAGCGGGTGCATGCCAGGTAGTCGTTGGATGTCAACCGGTTCCGAGAGCTCAAGGGAAGTTTGCACAGCATCTTTGATGACTCGCCAGGGATCGCGGTTGAATTCTGCAAGGTAAGCGCACATCCAGCAGAAAGCGCGCCAAGGTGCGTTGGCGAAGATTGCCCACCACCATGCTCAAGTTCTGGAGGAGAAGGTCCGTGGTGGATGCATAGAAATGAGTGCTCATGACGGTCGGAGTCTCCCCACACTCGAAGGAGGTAGTGGGAGTAGTTGAGGCGCCGCCAGTGATCGTCAGGCAAGGGCCATGTGGTGGCGCCGGAACGTCAGAGGGTTGACGCAAAATTGGTAACCCTTGTTGAGGGTCTCTGGAACATTGGGTGAGTTGCTCATCCCCTGCAACTGGATTGCTTTGATGCGTTGAGCTGGCTTGAGAGGGCTCAACCGGTGTGCTGCGTGTTTGTTCCCCAACACTGGTAGCACTGGAAATTGAAAAATCTGTTGAGCCTGAGGCAGCACGGCAAACCCTTGTGGTATGTCGTGGGCTCTGGTTCATCGACGCGCCGGCGAAAACGTGTGAATTGTCCCCTTCACAATTTTCCCGGTGCGTGTCCCCTTGGGAGCCGTTGGTGTCGATCCACATGGTATGTGGTTGGTGTCCCATTGGCTCGTCATCAAAACTGTTGTTTTGGCCAACGAAAGGCCCCAAACTGTGTTCCTCCGTCCCGTCACATGACCATGTGTCATCTTCAGGAAGCGGAAAAAACCATCCCGGCAGCTGTTCTGCCCTGTCCCTGTTACCCGCAAGGTCCAGGTGGAGGTGCAACTGTGCCATCTGTTTTCCTCCTCTTGGTTGGGTCGTCAGGGTCCTGGTTGGGTCGCTTGAGGAGCCCGTGCAGTTGGTTTTTCTGCTCTTCTGTGAGCGAGATCCCTAAACTGTGTACAAAGGATTCCACAGCCATTGGAATCTGCTCTGGCTCTCCATTGCCGCCCGTCAGTTCTCCTGGTGCTGGGGTCTGGTTGATGGCGGTCATGTAGTCTTGAGAGAGCTTGTGGAGTGCCTTCTGCCCATCGGCCAGTTTGGCCTGGAGCTCTTGCATGTCGGAGAGCAAGGAGGCGTATTGGGCTTTGACTCCATCAATTTTCTCTTGGAGCTGGTTTTTCCGGATGGACATTGCCATGAGGTCTGTCACTTGACCTTTGAGCTTGGTGGCGATGTCCCGCTCGGTGCAAGGTTCTGGCGCCGTGAGCTTCTTGACAATCTGTTGGACCTGTGGAGGTAAGGCGTCCATATGTGTCTTCAAAATGTCAGTCAGCTCCGGCTCCTCTGGTTTGGTTGGGCCGATGCCAAGCGCTTGAAGCTTGATCTGTGTCTCTTCCGGCAAGGTGGACCAGCTGCCATTGAGTAGCGCCGTGGCTTCTTGTTGCACCTTGGTTTTCTTCAGGGGCCTGATCTTCGTGAGGCCTGGAGGGGTTTCCAACCACTGCTGGTTGGGGTGGTGCTTGGTTGGCGGTCGTCCATATCCCTTCCCTTTCCCTGTGTGGGTGTGGGTGTCAGGCCACCAGGTTCCGCATCTCCGACATTTGGTTCCTGTCCGGAGCTTATCATTCCAGATCCAGTTGGAGCATGTACTCTGTGAGCACACCATGTAGGACCTGCCCCACGTGGGTGACATAATGCCGGATGTGGGAGTCCTCAAGTGCGTCACTCAAGATCAGGAGAAAGGTTGAGGATCAGGGCACCGATCACGATCAGGCCTGTTTGGAAGGCAGTGCTGTAGTGCCAGTCACCTCCAAGTCCCCGCGGAGGAAGCCAAGCGAGCACTGCCAGGTGCAGAAGGGCTCAACAAGAGTGAGGATGGTGAAGTCGTGAGATCACGAGCAAAGAAAACCCTCACCCTGGATGAACGCTGTGGCAGCGAGGTTCTTGTGGTACACAGGGCACACGTGGTGCAAAGGGGTGCCGCACTAGGTGGACTTTTATGCGGGCTTGCCACCTTGAACCGCTCACAGCTTGAGCCATGTATGTATGTATGTATGTATGTATGTTGCGGAGTACAAGATTCCTCCCCTGAGGAACTACGATCGGGCGTTCCTTTCACTCGAGCATGGAAGTCCCTCGACCGACCGCCGAAGTCACGTGTGGACAATTCGACTCCTAAGAATCTCTAAATTCAAACAGTTCCAAATCTGGCGGGATCATGCTCCATCCTGAGGTCATAGCTTTCGGTTGTAGCCAGATTCACATCTAGAAACACGGCGTTTCGGCAGCCATCTCTTCTCGAAGACATCTAATCCTTATACTTCCGAGGAACCGAGCTGCCTGGATAGCTAGGTCCCGCCGAGGTGCGAGTACACTCAAACATCACCAAAAAGTCTACCAAATCACGGATGAGGGGTGTCAAATCCGACCGGGAAGATTGCCGGATGAGCCACTGGACATAGGCCATCTTCTCCTTCTCGGAGGAACTGACGAGTTCCATGTAGCTGAGGTTGGCTTTGGCATACTTTCCTGACTCAATGAGAGTTCGTCCCCAATCTGCCGAGGTGCAGGAGTCTCCTCCACCTCTGACAGCAGACGGCGCTTGGCAGAATCAGCCATAGTGCCACTTGAGCCATCCATCTCCTGAGCATCAGGGATCCAGTCGAAACCCAGCTCATCACGTTCCAGCTCCTGAAGGAGCAAACCCACTGAGCCCTCGCTTCGCACTTGCTTCAGCAAGTCAAGCACGGATTGAGACATCTTCGATGGGGTACCGGACATGTTCAGCCCGGGAGGAAACTGCCGAAGAAAAACACCAAGCTCTATCTTTGAGATTCACACTGGGCTCTCCGGAACGGCACATGCTTTGTGCCCCAAGCAGTTAGATATCACGAACTAACTGAACAAAAACCTGCATTTGATGAAACACTACCCATTTAGTGCTCTCCACACACTTAGCTACCCCCTAAGTGATTATCCCCCTTCCATGGCTCAAGGTTTTCCTTCTTGGTTGTTGAACTCCTTACGTTCGGCTTGACGAAGTCGGCGTTGTTCTTTTTCCAAGGCTTGATACTCAAGGACTGTTTCTTCTGGGGAGATTTGATATTTCTGTCGTTTCATGCATGCTCGAAGCAAATCTACGGGGTCACCATCGTTTTTAGTTAACGAATCAGCCAGCATGCGATTGGTTGGAACCCACCGAACAAATGCCTGCGTGGACCTAGCACTCTCTCTAATAATGACTACATCGATGCTAGTGCGACGATCTTCGATCGAGGTCGGCGACGACGGCGAGTGCAGATGATCATACAAACTTTTACAGTCTGTGACCACTATGGGTCGTCTTCGCTTCAAGGTCTCACGGCAAGTTCGAATGTCTAATGGCCCGTCCAAAATCTCAGACAGGAGAAGCAGCAGCCACTCTAAAGTGCCTGTGGCAACAGACATGGCCTGGCTTTCGGCGGCCAGAGTGCTGTTCACTGCACGGCTCAACTTGAAACTTCTCCACGCAACCGGACACCAGAGAGCCTCTTCGCTCTCTTGCAGTTTCTTTTCTGTAAAACCTAGGATATATCCTGCTTGGGTGTGGTTACCTCGATTTGCAAACGCAGCATCACTGTGACAAACGATCGTGAGATCCTTAGGATCTATTGGGGCAAAAACAATGCCTAGATCATCATGCTGTTTGGCTCTCCGGATGGCCTGGTTAGCCATGCGATAGTCACTGATGGTTGGCCGAGGAAAGGCCTGTTGCGGTAAGCTCGTCTGGACACTCAGATCCGGACGACTCTGAGAGGAAAGCCAGTTCAAACTGCCGTTGACGGCTCGGAGAACTTTGATCTGAGAGGCATCCAGCAGTCTGTCTGGTGGACTGCCTTTGGGAATGTTGATCGGTCTTATCTTATCTGCGAAAGCCTTCATGGTCATGTGTATGGCCTTTGAGGACTCTTGTCGATACCATGCACCACAGAACTCTCCTTCTTTCATCCGCCATTTCCGGTATGGGAACCGATGTTTTAATTGCTTGATGGATTCCTCAAATTGTGCCCCGGATCCACCCACGGCTGTATCGTCGACGTGCACACCCATGATACCGATTAGTGCCTCGGATCGACGATCTCGAAGAACAAACAGGCAGGGATCTAGAACACTTTGGCGCCAACCGATGGTCTTAACATATGAACTAAATTCCTTGAACCACGCCGCAGGGGCGTCGTTCTGCCCGTACACGTTTCCGGTTACTTCTATCACTGCGTCTTCTGGCAATCCAGGGATACCCCCTGGTGGTTGGTGTGCGAAAAGTGGCCTAAACGACTCTTCCAGGGGACCGGCCTCGAGGAACGCGCCGCGAATGTCGCCTAACTGCAAATCCCAACCTTGGGACGCAATCACTTGCATGAGGCTCATCCGGCCGAGTTGACTCAGCGTAGGAGACCGCAGCATTCCCTTCTCAGCCTTCACAGTGAGATCTGGGTCGAGGTGACCCTGCAAACACCACCTGCCCTTCACAGTGAAAGTGTCCCAGTTGTTTGGGTCGACTTCAACCCCTTCTTCAAGTGGCTTCCTAGTCAACACGAATCGGCTTCCGATAAAACGATGTGGTTGTTCCGTTTTGATCTTCTTAGCGGCTTTACCATAGTGAATCCGGACTGCATGTGGTTTGGACACAATGGTTTCCCACTCCGTTCGTTTCCCCATTTGGATCTTCTGTTGTAGCTTGGGTGGATTGTTACTATGACGCAATTCCTTGGACATCTTTTTCTTCAGATACTCTGACATGAGGCATTCCCAGGATTGGGTGTCTGCGATGTCCAACAGAGATGACACTTCTTGCACTGACAGGGCCTCCTCCATTCGAGGACGCTGGGCTTCCGGCTCTGACGAAGCGGCTTCTGGAGAACGAGGTCGTTTATCTCTACTCATGATTACATCTTCGACCAGTTGAGGGACCACTTCACGCATCACATCTACAAAATCATCCTGGTTCAGAGCAGCCGGACGCCACAGTGTCATCGGCCCATCTTTACCTGTCACTCTTCTACGAATGGGACCATATGAGGAAGCCGACGATGAATGAGCTGTACTATCAGGTTTCTCTACTTCGGAAGGTGCTTCTACTTCGGCTGGACCATTGCCATTGCTTGATGAGAGTGGCAGACTGTCATCTGGTGGCTCCTCCGGCGGTGACACATTTTCAACCTGGCGAGGAGGTGCAACACTCGCTGATGGTCGATCAGCCTGCATTTGAACGTCGGGTGATTCGGGTGCAGCAACTGGAGCATGGCTTGGATCGGCCGGGGCTATGTCATCATTACCTTCTTGTGGTGGATATGATTGAGGAACAAGATCTAAGTATTGCTTACTTTTCAGGTTTCCCTGAGTGATCATGTCCTTGACCCCAAGCAACTCTGTCTCTGGTGTGGCAATCAAACACTTCTCTTCATTAGTGGCATGACGGACTTGCTCAGGTGCACACCGAATCACATTTCTACGATGTACTAGAATTAGATTTCGACCCACCGTGCCTAGCAACACCGCTACCCCATACCACTGACCCCCTTGTTGGAGATTTCCTTGCGCCCACTTTTGGTTCCTCCAATAAGCGACTAAGTCCCCAGGTTGGAAAGGAGTGCTTGTGCGGGGTCTGGCCAACAGGGCAACACGAAGTGACCTGTCATCTTGCATCTTCACGAGCGCAACACGAGCGGCGGTTCTCATCGCTTGGGCACGAGCAAGGCCTTCATCAGTTAAGGCTGCGGTGCTAGCAATCACGGATTGTGGCTCATTCAACAAGTCGTGAGGGATGTGAGGATTTCTGCCAAACACGAACTGGTGAGGGGAGAATCCATGGACCTGAAGCATTTGGTTCTTCACATGGGCATGAGCTACACAATCTAACCATGATTCCTTGCTGTTCGGTTGAAATTCATCAATGAGTTTTTCCAGGACTCGATTGAACCAACCGCCATGAGATTCACACTTGCCTAGTTGCCAATGAGCTCCGGCAGCAATTGTGCGAACATGGATGCCATCTGCTTCGGCAGGTTTCATCATTTGTTCACCTAAATTAGTTCTAGCAGGATCGAGAACTAACTCCTTTGGCGCTCCAGCCCAGGCAATCCAATGTTCATGCAAAAGCTTCCGAAGGACTGAGGCAGTCTCGGTCTCAAAGAATGGTATCATCCTCTGGAACCCACTCGCTGTGTCCACCAGGTTCACGGCGCGAATCTTTTGATTGGGAAGCCAACCCTTCAAGTGCTTCACATCCATTCCTACCTGATGATTGAACTCGGACACGCGATTTGGTTGGGTTGGCAACGGCGATGTGGGAGGAGCCTGGCTCTTACAGAAGTCACACGAAAACTCTTTCGCCAGCCGGAGCGCTTGTTCTGATGCGTCTCCATGTTTCAAGATTCTCACCATGTCATGGTTTGGAGGATGTCCCAAGTTCTTATGAAGGCGAATCAAAACTGGCGTGAGTTCCTGATCGGACTTGGCCTGACTCTGAGCGGCGGCTAGGATCTCAGTCCACGCATCGGGATGCACAGCATCCTCTAGCACTTCTACTAGACACGCAGGGTGTGCTCGACAGGTGTTAGACGCACCATGTTCTGGATGCTTCTCCCTGAACTTGGCAAGAGTGTTTAACACGGCTTGAACAAATTCTCTAGGATACTGACCAGCATATTCGCTGACCTTGGCAACCCCTGGAGCATGACCAGCTACGGTGTCATGACAGCTGTGCTTAGCATCACCTGTACAGAGAAGTCCTAAAGACTGCATATCGGAGTGCGAAACTAACAGACGGGCGCTCTTACGAATGTAGTGCTCACTGGATGGCAGGCGCAATCCATACCTGCACATGTGCAACTTGACTGTTTCGAATACCCTACACAAACTCTGCATTTCTGGATATGTCCAAAGCCGGGAACCCGTTGGATGTTCAAACATTGCTCTACCACCATTCCTGGTCTGAAGTCGAAACAACTTGCAACACCAACGAATGTACGATCGGCTTTGTGCTCGACGTTTCAGGTATTCCAGTCGATCGCCCTTAGTGCTGTTTAGGTGCACCCATCCGCTCTCATCCGTGCAAGGCGGACACAAGACCAAAAGCTCTGGCGGATCTGTGATCAAATCCTCTTCCACCAGCTTCCTGTCCCGAGAACGACGAAAATCGAATCCGGTCTTTAGGTCATATGATCGCGCACGGAAGCCGGCTTCTTCGGCTTGGATGGCAAAACGTGGTGGGGAAAACACTTCCATAACCAAACATTTACCCCTGGGCCGAGCATGCACTGCTAAACATGTCTTCACCTGCGTGTCGGGATTGATGTGAAGTCAGGTTCAAACTAGATCCATGCTCATCACGTGAGGGATGCGGCACAAACGTGAACACCGTTCGAACATGAGCGAATCTCCCTGGCAAACGGTTGATGATCTTATGTTGGGGTGTCCCTGGATAGACCCTCACATCATCAAGAACCCTCCTAGATTCACAATCAATCACCTTCCTACGGACAACGCTATTCCACTTGGGACCAGTTCTTGACAACCACGGTGTACTAACAACATCACTATTCTCCTGGGTCCAAGTCAGCAAGGAAGGGGCGGCAGGATCAGGTTCACAGGCAATCTCGTCGGCAGGCACGGATGCTGTGGTGCCTGCTGAATCCGGAGGTGCAGTGTTGGACTCCGGTTCAACATCGGGAGCCTCCACTGAAGCCATCACCTCATCGAAAGAGGCAGCAAACACTGGATCCGCTGGCTGTCCTACCAAGTGAACAATGTACTGTCCGGCACTGTTGGTCTTGAGTGGCACCACTTGTTGAAAAACATGTAAACAGTCTTTCTCAAAATTCAACGTTGCCCCCAAGGCTTTCAATGCTGATCTGCTCAACAACAGGGGGGCGTCCCCCTTGATGATTGCTGCTTTGATCACTCCTCGCTTGGATGCCAGAATGACTGGCATGGCCACCGAATGGGTTGAGGTCTCAATATCACCATTCCCAAACTTAAACTGGTGGATCTCTTCCGTCCATGGAGGGACGGCCCACCCACGCTGTCGCCACAGGGTCTCAAAACAACGAAGGGTGTTGATTCCAACAATCGTTCGGCCACAGCCTGAATCCAGCACGGCATAGCCGGGGGATGATACCAACAAGGTCTCTTCCGGGAGGGGATGCGAAGCAAACAAGGAGTCCTGCCGCTTTTGTCGGACCTGCTCAAGAAGGGTGAGTTGGGGAACCACTGATGCAACAAAATCCAACTCTTCAACGGCAGCAATACCTGTGGTCGAGGCATCATTGGACTTTGAGGAGGAGGATGCGCCTTTCCCTGAGCCCTTCTTGTTGACCTCCTTGGAACGACACTCCCGGGCCCAGTGACCCTTCCTACCACAGCGATTGCATGCAGTGTGCCTTTTCATTTCTTCCACTTCCACCCGAAAGGATCTTCGGACGTCCTTGGCCTTGTTGAACTGTCGGGATTTCTGAAGCTTGTTCAACTCCTGTCGACGTTCACGTGGCGGCCAGGACTTCTGCTACTTCTGACTCCTGAAAGGTGTCTCCATCACCAGTGAAATCTGAGGCCAGCTGGTGATCCTCAAGTAGCTGATCAACATCGGAGAAGTGCTCTTCCCACAAGTCGGACGGATCTTCGGCTTCTGGGTCAGCGTCTTCCGCCAGGGCAATGGCGGTACGCCTTTTGGTAATCACCAACTCCGGGTAGCAGGACCGTAAGGCAGCAGCTATGGATTCTCTCTTCAAGTCTCCTCGAGCTCTAGAAATCACCACAGCTTTCTGCTCTTCACTAAGGCCAGCTCTATGGAGAAGGAGCCAACCACGAGCTTCATCGGGAAACTGGACACCGGTCTTCCGGTAGCATCGATCGAACAGTTCCGAGGCTCGGGCAGTCCATTGCTTCATATTCTCACCTTCATTGGATCGAAGGTGAAATACCTGACCCAGAATCTCCCCTAACTCGTCCACAGTCTCAAGCTGTGGAAACCTCTTGTCCAACAATTCCCAAAGTACTTGGTCACCATCTTTCTTCTGATACAGCGCTGGATCAACATGTTCCACCGCCTCCAAAGCCTTGCCACTCAAAAGAGTGTAGATGTAAGCGCCCCGTGCGCTCTCAGGAAGCTTGTCCAAAGTCAAAAACTTGTTTTTAACCCAGGTCTTCCACCGCTTATATTCGCGGCCATCTTCATTTTCACCTGAAAACCCTCGAACCGCAGCGCTATCGGACGCGCTAGCCGCTGCAGCCATGTCACGTGTGAGGACCTCCACCGAGAGGTCGTGCAATCAAGCAGCCATGGCGGGAGCCGGGATACCCGGCTCCGCTACCAATTGCGGAGTACAAGATTCCTCCCCTGAGGAACTACGATCGGGCGTTCCTTTCACTCGAGCATGGAAGTCCCTCGACCGACCGCCGAAGTCACGTGTGGACAATTCGATATGTATGTATGTATGTATGTATGTATGTATGTATGTATGTATGTAT